>ABLG01000757.1:0-73779 GCA_000172435.1 Meloidogyne hapla
TTTTGAGTCAGAGGACTCTGACGCTTCAATGAAAATTTTTGTATTGAAAATTTCTAGGCCCTATAAATCCGTTTCTAAACGATAAAATTTCTTAATTTTTTCTGTCAATATAGGCCTATATCTTGTCTAAAATATCTCAAATTTTCAAGATAGGTTTCCGCATTTTTGGCAGAGATATTGCCTTTTGAGTCAGAGGACTCTGACGCTTCAATGAAAATTTTTGTATTGAAAATTTCTAGGCCCTATAAATCCGTTTCTAAACGATAAAATTTCTTAATTTTTTCTGTCAATATAGGCCTATATCTTGTCTAAAATATCTCAAATTTTCAAGATAGGTTTCCGCATTTTTGGCAGAGATATTGCCTTTTGAGTCAGAGGACTCTGACGCTTCAATGAAAATTTTTGTATTGAAAATTTCTAGGCCCTATAAATCCGTTTCTAAACGATAAAATTTCTTAATTTTTTCTGTCAATATAGGCCTATATCTTGTCTAAAATATCTCAAATTTTCAAGATAGGTTTCCGCATTTTTGGCAGAGATATTGCCTTTTGAGTCAGAGGACTCTGACGCTTCAATGAAAATTTTTGTATTGAAAATTTCTAGGCCCTATAAATCCGTTTCTAAACGATAAAATTTCTTAATTTTTTCTGTCAATATAGGCCTATATCTTGTCTAAAATATCTTCAAATTTTCAAGATAGGTTTCCGCATTTTTTGGCAGAGATTATTGCCTTTTGAGTCAGAGGACTCTGACGCTTCAATGAAAATTTTTGTATTGAAAATTTCTAGGCCCTATAAATCCGTTTCTAAACGATAAAATTTCTTAATTTTTTCTGTCAATATAGGCCTATATCTTATCTAAAATATCCTAAATTTTCAAAGAAATTTTAGCATTTTTGGCAGAGATTTTTGGCCCTTTCGAGTCAGAGCTGATTTTTTAGCGATTTTTCGCTTAACTTCACAATCATTTTTCTTTTTTAAAAAATATTGAAACGTAACAAATTATACCTCTTCCGACTTGTCTCGTCGAGCTTAATAAAGTTTAAAATTTTGACTTACAGGCTTAACTTCAAATTGATTTTTCTTAAAAATCATATAGCTTAATCCAACGATACCAAAATCTGATTAAATTTTTAGTTTAAATTTTGACTATTATGTTCCAGAATACCTTAGTTTATCATAAACATCAATTTTCTAATTTTCAAAATAAATTTTAAAAACTCTATAGACCCAATTGTCAGCACTCTATTGTCCCATTTTGCTACAATATATCTTTTATTTCCTTCCAAAATGCAAATAATGAATTATGTATCTGGAGCCTTTTTTAAATTTATTAAACTTAAAAATGGAAATTTTTAAATCTGATTGCGTTATATATTAAAAATATATCCAGAATTCATCAAAAGTCAACTAAAACACAAGAAAATGCAAGAGAAACACATTAAAATTAAAAAAAGATACACACAAATAATTTATTTAATTACAGTAACCAATTAGTCACAATAAATATTTGGCACCAAAACGTCTTTAATTAAAAGTACAAAATTTCTAGCTTTTGCCGGAAAAACCTCTAAAAATAACATACTATTTCTTCCTTTTCTGTTTCCCTATTTAACACTAAGTTCCTTAACAGGCCATATATTTGCGAGATTAAAATAAGATAGAAAATAGCGTTTTTCTGAATACGGTATTTTTGTCTAATTTTTAAACTTGTCCGTTTAATCCAATTTTGGAATCTTTGGATAGAGCTTGATGAGACGAGCCAACGAGATTTGTTAAACTTCTTTGATTTTTAAGGAAGAAAAATGAGTTTGAATTTATGCTAATATAGCTACTAAAATAGCTATCCGAACGACAAAATGTCTCAAACGACAAAATGCCAGTTTTATGATAACTCGGCCTTGGATCTAAAATTGAAAAATTCTATCTAGGATTTTGTAGATAATCCTTTAATAAGTAAGTATGCAAAAAATCAGGTAAAGTATTCAGGCTTAAAAAAATCTTTTCAGGAGGCATACATTTTGTCGTTTATAGCTAAATGTTCCAATTGTTCAGGGAATTTTAACTGTTTTTAAAATTTTAAAAAAATATAAAAAAATCTTAATATCTTTTTTTATTTTTTACACTAATAAAAAATAACAATAAAAAATATTTCTTTTCAACAAATAATTAATTACCATCACAAAATATTTTCAACTTGATTTATTAAATCATTTAAAAGTTTATCTGTCCTTAAATCTATTTTTTCACCTCCTTCTCCCCCACCACTATCAATAATATCAAATTCTTTTAATTTATTTAATTCTTTTAATAAATGTTCTGGTTTTGTATGAAATGATAAAATATGTCGAATACCCTTTAGAAAATTAAAAAAAAATTTTTTTTAATTAATTTTTAAATTTTTTCAATACCTGAGCAGCAAGTTGTCTCAGATTAGTAGATGCAGGGTCTTGGATTATTTTAATAAAAACACTTTGCATTTGTGGAAGAAATGTTTTTAATAAAAGAGGCATCTAAAAAATAAAAAAAATTATAGAGAATAATTTTTAAACAAAATCTCTGTGTTATCCCATCCTCAGATATCTCTCAATATGAGATATCTCTAGAGGTGTGATAAGATAAAGAGTAAAAGTATTTAAATTCCTCTACCTTCTCCAAAAGTTTATTTAATCCATTAATTGCAGCAATCTTAACAGGCACAGGCTGTTTCTCACCAAGCACGCGGATTAGAGGTCCAGCCACATTTACAACGTGAGGTTTAAGACCATTTTCATCGCTTAATTGAACTGCTTGAGTAATACAATTGGCAGCTACCTAAAAAATATTTTTAGAAATAATTTTAAATTTAATCTTTATTTAATTAGTACGTGGCTACAAGGCAACAAAAAATTTCAAAAATTAATTTAAAAAATTCCAGCCTCTCCTTTAAAAATTTTTTTTAATTTTTAAAGAAATTCCTAGCCTTATTCTTAAACTAAAAAATTAAAATAAAAAAAAATTTACTTCTTTAATTTCCACACTTCCAGAAAGTATTCCTTCACGTAAAATAACAATTATCGGTTTCCAACCTTTTGGAAGACACAAAATATTTGCAAATTCTTTTTTCGAATTTTTAACATCCAAATGTAAAGCTTTTAAAGCTCTTTTTAATACTAAAACTAATTCAATATATTCTGTTGTTTCGATTTGTTTATTTAAAGAATTAAATGTTTCAATAACTAATGAAATAACATCAGAATCTTGTTGATTATATAAGGAAATAAAGCCAGATACTAATAAATCTAGTTGTTCAGAAGAAAATTCATCCTTTAAAAATTATTTTAAATTTATTAAAATTAAATTTAAAATTTTTAAAAAAATCATAATGGTCAATAGCCAAAATGGTCAATTACAAAATGGTCAACGTAAAATGGTCAAGGACCAAAACGGTCAGAAAACTCAAAAAACATAATTTTGGTTATCTTCCCTGGATAAATTATCAAAAAATAATAAAATAACCTCATTGTTCTCAATAAATTCTTTCAATAAAGTAACGGAAGTTAAAGCATTCTTTTGGTTTGAAATACTTTTTAAAAGGCACGAAAGCATTGCGCGAACATCCTCCTCAGCATCAACAGAGAAAAGAACGGGGATACAATTTTGGACATGCTAAAGAATTAATTTAAGTATTTTTATTTATTTTTAGATATCCCAATTTCTATCTTATCCCTTTAGGCTTGCTAGTGTACCTACAACCCTCCCAGATATCCCGAGCTCTGAATTATCACAGAAAAGATAATTGAGAGTAAAAATGTGATAATGAAGCCTAGAGCCCCGCAAAATTCTAATAAAACTCCCACTTATCCCAACAAAGAGGATAAAACAAGTCAGGGTACTCACAAAATTCTAATAAAAATATTTTTAAATTTCCCAAACCTCCTCCATAGGAACATTTAATTTATCACACAATAAAGCAGCCATAACTTCTCTCATATTTCTTTTTAAAGCATCAGTGCAAATTGAAAGTCTACAAAGTGCCAAAGAATTAACTGGAGGTTTTGAAAGTTTTGGTAAAATTGATTGAAATAATTGTCGACCACATTGACCTCCATCCATTATAGAACATAAACCTTCGAGAACATGTGTTTGATTATTTTGATTAAATTCATCAAGTAATGGGGCTACAATTCTTTCAACACAATAATTGCTTGTTTGCTGCAAATTATAAAAGAAAAATGTATTTTTTTTGTATTTTAAATAAAAATCAGAATTATTTTTGTATTTTTCTGGCTATCAGAATATATTTTACATTAAAAACACAATTTTTGTATATTTTCAAAATCAGAATTTTTGTATTTTGAAGAAAATCGGAATTTATTTTACAACAAAAACTGTATTTTTGTATTTTCCCGAAAATGAGAGATTTTTGTATTTTTTGTAAAAATCAGAATTATTTTTTGTATTTTCCTGGGTATCGGAATTTATTTATTGTAAAATCAGAATTTTTGTATTTTCTCTCATCAGAATATTTATTTGTATTTTTACCATAAATTCTGATTTTTTGTATTTTCTTTAAAACTTTAAATTAATCAAAAACACATAATAAAATTACCATTCCATAAAATACAATAAAAGTTTTGCTAGCAGCTTCACGAACAGATTTATTTTTATCTGATAGACATGTACGTATTGAATTAACAAAATTAACTGAATAAGTTTCAACAATTTCTCTAAAATTATTATTTTCTTTATTTTTCTAATAAAAAATTAATTTTTAAAAATTACCTATGTGTATTACTAATTATTTCACCCAAAGCTAATGCTACTCCACGACGGTCATCAGAACCTCCATTTTTTAATCGATCTTCAAGTATTGGTAAAATAACAGCCAAAACTCTTTCACCCATTTTCTTTACAATTTCGGAGAGACAACGAACAGACATTTGTTGTTGATCTTCGATGGAACTTGAAAGGCAATGAAGTAATAATTCAAATAATGGACGCATAATATCTTTCAAGGTGCGAGGAGTATTTGAGACAATAACCTTTAAAAAATATTTTTTTTTTTAATTAAATAAGGGTAATTTTTTGGTATTTAAAGGAGCTAATTAAAAAAAAGTTTATTGAGTCTGTGGGGTATTTTGGTTCAGACTCAAATGGAGGGTGTCAAAATAAAAAGTTGAGTCTGTGCATATTTTAACTCAGACTCAAATGGAGTGGTGCCAAAAAAGCAAGAGTCTGGTTTTTGGTCGGACTCAAATGGACCGAAAAAAAAATAAAAAATTATTCAAAAACCTTCCAAACGTGTGAAGCCACTTGTCTAACAGCCAAAGCAACATCATATCTAACAAGATAAATACCAGCCAAAAGTTCATCTCTAGACCTTTGACCTATACAGCGAACAATTGCTTTATTAACTGCTTCAGATCCCATTGTATCGTCTTCCCCAGCTGTTTCAGAAGTCATTTTACCGCTTACACCTTTTAAAGAAATATTTAATTCTCTTCTTTAAAAATTTAAAAAAATAAACCAGATATATTAAAAAGAAAATCTCCAATTAATTTAACAGAAGCTTGTCTTATTCTCCAATTTTGATAAATTAGTGCAGCTTGAAGTTGTGGAAGTAAAAGCTTTCTTGCGTGATTGGAATATACAGTAATTAATCTATTGCCTGCTCTTAATGCTGATTCACGCAGATATTCTGTTTCGTCTGCTAAAGCCTTAAAAAGAAAATTTTGAAAAATTTCAAAAAAATTTTTTTTGAAATTTCAAAAAAAAAATTTTTTTTAGATATTTCAGGACATTCTTATAGATTCAGATAGCCGAACACTTTGGCCATCTGCACATCATTAAATAACAAAATTTTTAAAAAAATTTCAAAAAATTATTTTTAAAAAACCTGTAAAATCGAAGGAATAATTTTTCCAATAAAAGGAGCAAATTTTTCTCCCAAAGCAATAGGTAAATAAATATATAAAAGAATATATCCATCTCTAATATAAGGCTCTGTTGTTGCAGATTCTGTTATTTTTATTACTCCAGGCAAGTTTTGTTCCAAAAAGTCTCCTCCAATTGCTGCAATTAATTCAGAGAGGCCTTGTGCTGCTCCTTGTCTATCTACTGAAGAGGATTCAGAAACTAAGTTTTCTTTGAGCCAAGGCATTATATCTGCCTTAAAAATGAAAAGAAGTGAAGACAAAATTAAAAGAAAATTTACTTGAATTTTTTCGGAAGTTGCTGGGGCAGAATATTGAACAATGGCTCCCATCGCTTTTGAAGCAACCTAAAAATTAAAGTAGAAAAATATTAAAAAATTAATTAAAAAATAGCTCAAAAGCCTTAAGAAAAAAGACAATTTTAATAGAAATAAATGGAAAAATCGGCCAAAAAGTATAGGAAATAAAGCTTTCAACAGAAAAGTCAAACTATACACTTGTAAGTGTTTTGAACGGGGAAGGGGGACAAAAATTTTTTCTATTTCTTAAAAATAAAATAAAAGAATCAACAAACCGTTCGAACTTCAGGAACAGGATCACACAAAGCTTTTTTCAATCCAGGAATAAGAGAATCAAGATAAGGTTCCATATCTTTATTATCAACCAAAGAATATATGTTAGACAAAACTTGTGCTGCCATCCTTCTAGCTTCAGTATTTCTGTCAGCTAGAGCTCTAAAAAATTTTTTTAATTAAATATTAATTTTTATTTAGAACTTTTTTTTAATTTAGTCTATTTATTTTAATTATTGATTTTAATAAAATAATATTTTTGATTAATAGTTTTTGCCGAAAAAGTTTTAATTCATTTAATTTATTTTAATTATAATTTTTAATACAAAAGTTCTTGAATTATTTATTTCGGCGAAAAATTTTTAATTTAAATTTTATAAATTTATTTTTATTTAAATTTATTATGAGGTGCAAAATTAATGACTCAAGTGTCCTATTTTGATTTCTTTTGTTATTAATTTAAAGAGAATTCTTCTCGTTATTTAGTTCGCCGAAAATTTTTTAATTTAGTCAATTTAATTTTCTTATAAATTTTGACAAAATTTTATTATTTAATTAAAAACCTATAAATTATTGGCATCATCAATGCAAGAGAAGGTGAGTCAATATAATGAACAAATTTATTATTTACAATTGTTTGTAGACAAGAGGAAGTTTTTCCTGGTGGATCAGCCAAAGCTTGAATAAGATGAGAACTGATAGCCAAACATTCTGGGTTCTTTAAAAAAATTTCATTGAAAAATTTAAACGTTTCTGAATTTCATGTAACGATCCGAACTTGCTGGAAACCCCGAGGGAAAAAATTAAAAGAAAAATCCTTCAAACCTGTATAACTTGAGCTATTTGTTTAAGTGCTCTTTCACTCGTTTTTTGCACTTTTCCGTGTGTATCAGTCAATGCCTCACACAATTTTGGGACAATTGAAGGAAGAGAAGTAGAAAGTTGGCGAGGAGCGCAGTTTGACATTGCTCCTTAAAAAATTTTTAAAATAATTTTTAGTTAAAAATAAGAACCTAAAAGTTCAGCAGATGCACATTTTGTCCTCCAAGAATCATCATCAAGTCCTTTTAGTAATGAAGGCAATAATAATTTAACTCCGTGAGCAGAAAGTGAACGCCTAAATTTTTAAAAAATATATTAAAATTCAAAATTTATTTAAATACATCATAGCTTTAGCAGTGTCATCAGCCGTTCTTCTAACAGCTTCGGAAGTGTCTCCAAAGGCTGTGAGAAGATCAGGAAGTAAATGAACGAGATAAGGTTCGAATAGTTTTCCAACTGTGCTGAAAACAGAATTTTAAAAAATTTTAAAATTTTTTAAAAATCATAAAAATCATGAAAACCTGCATAGAATTTCAATACAAAGAAGAGCCCCCTCTTTAAATAAAGGCTTTTGTTTTTGTGCAAGCATGTCTTTCAGTCTTGAATTTATGTTCATTTGTTTAATTGAAGCTACTCCAAGGCCTTTTATTATACTTCCAATTCCATAAGCAGCACCTCTTCTTTCTCCATAACTTTCTGCACTTGTAAGTAACATAAACATATTTTCAATGAGTGCACGTGCATCATTTTTTAAGAATGGAATAAGTGCTGGGAGACATCCAGCAACTGATTCTTGGACCTAGAAAAATTTTCAAAATTTCAGGAAAAATTTTTTGAAATTTTTAAGAAACCTGTTGAGATGGAGTAGAAAGTGCTTCAATTAATCTTGCAACAATTTTTCTAACTTTAGCATTGTCTTCTTTCAAATATTGAGCCAAAGTTCCTATTAATACAACCAATCCTTGTCTCAAATTATCATTTTTTGCTTCTTTTGTTAATTTATTAAGTTCTTCTTCAATAAAAGGAAAAAGTGTGTCGACCATTTCAGAGCCATGCTGAAAAATAATTTTAAAATTTTTTTAAATAAAACAATAAAAAAAAACATTTTGAATAGCTTTTGCTGCAGCATTTCTCATTAAATTTCTACAACCTTCAGCTCTATCATTTAAACCATCAGGAACAACCAAATGTAAAAGAGACATAATTTGTTGGGAAGAAACGAGTGAATCAGTTATTAGGAAAATACCTAAAAAATTGAAAATAATTAAGAAATAAATATTTAAGAAAATAACCTGTTGTGATGCCTTCTCTGCGTTCAGAAGGATCAGACTCTTCTTTTAGTTTACGTCCAACAGAGTCAAATTGAGCTGGTTGAAACTGAAATTTTAAAAATTAAGAGGAGCTTATTTAATTTATATTTTCGAAAGAAAATGTAAAAAATTTTGTATTCTTGACTGGGACAGGAGGCCTATTTGATTGATTGACCGAAAGGCTATAAAACCGTTTAGATTGTCTTGAAATGTCGAGTGAATCGGATCATACGAATGAAGAGACTAGAATGAAATAATTCTATTTTTGGAAAATAGAAAAGAAATAATTTTTTCAGTGAAAATTCAATTCCCGAGAACGAGATTCGCCTATGACGTTTTCAAAAAATAAAATAAAAAACCTTCATAAATTGTTTGTAAAGCAATCCCATTTGTTTGAGCATTTCAGAAACTTCTAAAGGAAAATCATTTGACAAACTTTGCATTGCTTTACCAGCATCTTCTCTTTTTAATTTTTTATCATCGTGTAAATATTGAAGCAAAGTTTTATAAAAAGTTGAAGAAGTATTAAAGTTTAAACTTTCCCAACAATTTAAAGCATTATTTGAACATTCAATATTTGAGTCATGTTTAGATAAATAAATATCACGAATAAATGATTGAAATAATTCTTTGTTGTTTTCAATTGTGAGCTTTAGAAGAGGCGAAATTGAGCAAATTGCCTAGAAAAATAAATTAATTAAAAATGTATTAATTGAAGAAAAATAAGAAAAAATACAAAAGTCGCATACTTTTGTATTTTAATATTAAATCAGAATATTCACTTATTTTGCTTAACTGTAAAAAATGTATTTTCTTGTTAAAAATCAAAATAATTTTGTATTTTCCGGAAAATGAGAAAATGCATTATTTTCAGAAAAACTTTTGTGTTTTTACTGTATTTTACAAAACCAGAATTTTTACAATTTATTCTCTTTTGTATTTTTATTTTAACTGTAAAAACTATATTTTCTCATCTAAAATCAGAATAAGTTTGTATTTTCCGGAAAATTAAAAATACAATTCTTCCCGTTAAATTTGTATTTTCTTCTATTTAAAAAGCAGAATTTACTAAGTTTTTGTATTTTCTCCATATTTTATTTAAACGTAATTAAGAACCTTTAAAATAGCAATTCTTTTCAACACATCATTATCAAAAATATAAAAATTAATATTTTTAAAGAAATTAATTAATTCAACATCTTTTGTATTTATTAACATTTTGTTTTGATTAAACATTTCCAAAAATTGATTTAAAGTTAATTTTAAATCATTAATATATTCAATTGATTGATCCAAACAAATACAGTCAACAAGAAGTGAAGCAAGTTTTAATAGTGGCATTGATGTTAATTCTTCTGGCTAAAATAATAAAAAATAAAAAAATAAATAAAAAAATAAATATAAAAATTGAAAAAGTCAAAAAATAGTTCCTTCAATTTTTAATTTTTAATGTATTTTTATCTAGCAGAAAGAAAAAATGTATTTTCCGGAAAATAAAAAGAAAATAAAATATATTATTTTCCGGAAAGTTTGTGTGTCTAACAAAATCAGAATTTTTTTTCGTATTTTCTTTTTAAGACATAAATGTATTTTCCGGAAGTTAAAAATAAAATAATATTATCTTCCGGAAAGTTTGTATTTTTCAATATTGAAAAAAATCAGAATTTATTGTATTTTCTTTTAAATCCTATTTTTTTTTGTATTTTCTGTTAAAAACAGAATATTTTTGTATTTTTTAGAATTAAATATGTTGACAAATAAAAATACAATAATATTTACAAAATACAATAATTTTGCAAAATCAGAATATTAAAAAAGTTAAATTTACCTTAATAAATTTACCATTCACTGCAGTCTGTAAAAACTTTGCAACTCTAATTCTCAAATCAATATCAAACTTTTCCGGTGTTTTCTTCAAAAATTGTTCAAAGAAAGGCAATATAAAGGCTAATTTCGCTCCATTTATTTTACTTTCAATTTCTTCTTCTTCCTCTTCTTTTCCATTTAAATCTTCTTCTTTTTCTTCTTCCTCTTCTTCGTCAAATAAATTTAAATATAAAAAACATGAAGAAGAAAGTAAATGAAATGATTGACGTATTTGTTCTTCCATTGAAATTTCACACCAATGATCCATTAAAAATTTTGAATCCAAAACACGCAATGTTGCGTGAGAGATTAATTTATCTGAATTAAAGGATTTTAATTAATTAAAAATTTTAATAAATATTAATAGGTTCAAAAATTTAAAAAAATCCAAAACAAAATCAGAGAAAAGTGTTAGGAGAGGTTCAGGATTTGTATATGAAAAACTAGGGCTCGGCAAGCTATCAACTAGTCTCGCCTTTATTAACTTAGATTTTATCCTATGATCTCCCCTTTCTCGTCTCATATTTGCCAAAGACCAAAAAATATCCAAAAACTAAAAAGACGAGGGCCTGGTTATGATCTCTTAAAACCTTTGGAGAACACCAGCCCCAATCAATACACTAATTTAAAAAAACAAAAAAAACCATACAAAGATCATCAGAAGTCACTTCAAAAATAGCATCTCGAAAAGACAGATAACCTCTAACAGCAATTTTAGCAACCAAAGGAGATTTGATTAATGGAACAATATAATCATAAAACAAATTTATATAGTTGAAAGCGAACTTAAAAAAAAATTTTTTTTAATTAATGAAATAAAACAAACTTGAGGTTCTTTTTTACATGCCACAAAAATTAATTTGACTTTTCCTTCAAATAAATCATGTAACTGTTTAAGTGAATTTCTAATTTCCTAAAAATTTAAAATTTTTAAGAATTCAAAAAAATTTCAAAAAACCCCTTCATTTTTAATTTCTAATTCAACCGCTTTCTTTTGTTTTTCAGTTAATATTCCAGCTTTTCTATTTTTATCAGCAATTTCTTTTCTCAATTGTAAATCTGCCAGTTGTTCTTTGTATGATGCAAAAGAATAATCTCTTTTGATATTTTTTGGAATTTCGATTATATCTGCATTTCTTTAAAAAGTAAAAAAATAAATTAAAGAGACAATTTAAATTTTGACTTGATTTTGAAAAAATAAAAGTAGGAAAAACCATGAGTATTACCAGGGGTGGAGGCAAGTAGATTTTTATTTCAGAAAATCTCCGCAAAGGTCAGCAAAAAAGGAAACAATATTGACACGAATTTGAAAAATTAAAAGAGAGATTGAGTAATGTTCAATGTGTGAGCCCCAATAAATTTTTAAAATTTCGTCTAAAAGAAGATTAGAAAATGTTATTGAGCCCAAGAAAGTAAAAATGAATGTATTTTAAATTCAAAGGACTACATTTTCTAAAAGTTTGCCCATAAATAAATTTAAAAAACAAACTTTTCAATAACTTCTTGGTTAAACAAAGTTCCTTCAGCCGTCTCATAAATTTTAAGTTGGCGTTCTTCTATATTTAAATATTTTTGGATATCAATAGATTTAAAAGAATCTGATGCTTTTTTCCATAATTCAGAATTTGCTGCCATTGATTTTTGTAAATTCTTTAAATTTTTGATAATCTAAAAGAAAATTTAACAAAAAAGATTAAAAGAAACTAAAATTCTCGATAAAAATTAGAAAAAAGCCGAAGGAATACCACCAAAATAAAGGTAAAAAAATTATGAGACTCAAGTGGTAAATAACAAAATGCCAAAAATTTATTTTTCAAGCCAAACGATTTCTTTGTTAAAGTTCGTCACTAAATTCTTCGTCATCAATTATTTTGTCCATATTTGCTCGCATTTCTTTTCCGACTCTAGTTTTACCGCAAATTTTTTTCTCTCTCTCTCTCTCATTTTTAGCGTTTTTCTATTCACTTAAAATTTTTGTTTTTCTAAAAATTCAAGACTTGTGTCATTTTGTATAAATTAATAATGCCTATTTATTTTTTCATATTTTGTTGATTCTTTTTCATTCTTTTGACTGATTTTTGATACATTTCATCGTATTGTATTTATTTGTATTTATTTGTAACCTTGTATTCATTTGCTGATTCATTTTCTAGAATTTTTTCTTTTTTAATCAATTTATTTTGTTTTCTTTACTATCACCAATTTTCTGAAATTATTTAATTTTTAATGCTTTTCTCATAATCTAGCTGTTCAATTCGTTGTTGAGTGGTTTTCTACTTCTTTTTGGAACAGGCAGTGAATCGATTGTTTAGACGGCGAATTGTCCTGATCTCATAGTTTTTTTTAAATTTCTTGATTATTTATTAAATTTTGTTTTCCAGACTTTTTAAATAAATACTTTGGTGTAGCCCAGTTCGCTCTGTTCCCTCTTCTCATCTGATGTGAGCGAGGAGCTCTACAGTAGAGCGGAAATGCCTTTTTGCATTTTTTGGTTACAGGTTTACTTTCTTATGGGATTTGGGTCGTGTAAAAGATTTTTGATAGTTGTGCGTTGTTCTAGTTCGGGGGTCTTGTTGACACACACCAGCCATTACGGACAATAGACCTTAAACGTCAGGACCCCGAACTCGAAACCTTAAGAAAATTTTCTTGGCTATTTTAAGGAATGGGCAAAAGATTTTCGCCTTTACTGCTTGGAGTTTTTTCTCTTGTCCTACTCCCTTCATCAGTCTTCGGACATTAAGGCTTTAAGTCTGCTTTTTACAAGTCTTCGTATACTAACATCAACACAAAGATCGAACACATTCGCTAGGACCGAGCACAAAAGTTTTGCTTCATTTAGGAGTCGATGATTATCTTAAGAAAGTTTTTTTGTTAAGACCCAGATCCCTCAAGATTGTCCACCTGTCTCGCGTGTTCCAATATTTCTTTAATTTCTCTTTCCTATTATTTCTTTTTCAAACATTTTTTATTTCGATTAATTTATTTAAATTTATAAACTTTAATCATTTTCAGTGTTATATTTTAATTCTTTATTAAAAATTCTTTATTCCTGCAGTTCGTTATGGCCTATGATGTATGATTTTTTTTAAAAGATTTTAGTGCCTTATTTTTTAAGTTTGTGGACCTGGGGTGCTTTTTTTTTGAAATCTGTATTTTCTTTCCTTTAAGAAAATGTTTTATTTTTTATTTGTTTTTCCCTTTGTTCACGACAAATCGGCCAGTTATTAAATCGCCTAATACACTAGAAACAAAACGTTGTTTGAAGTATTCTTTCATCATAAAGGGGGACTTTTCAGTATTCCCATTTTATTTTACGTAAATTTTCTGTTCCAACTTTTCGGAAATTTTCGGATCACCCACCGGCACTAAATGTGCATATTATTGTTCCCAAAAGTATCGGTCCATTCCAATCATTCAATAAATTTAAAAAAAGAGGGAAAATTACTCGCACATGAATTGTTAGCTGAAATTATTAATTTTCTGCCCTTAAAATTAAAATGGCCCAATCTAAGAATTTCTTTTATTTTTGATCTTTTTTTATTTAAAAAACAAAGTCAATGGATTATTACTATTAAAAAACATATTTATCTTGTGAGTTTTTAAATTTCAATTAAAGAGGCACTAAAATCTTTAATATTTTTAAATGACAAATTTTATTTAAATATTTTTTTAATTTTAGTTAAAAAACTTGCTAGATTCTTCTAATAATTATTTGACCGAGTTGAAAGGTCGTGTTGAAACTTTAGAATCTGACCAGTTGTGTAAAGTAAAAAAAGCTCTCGCACTTTGTTTTGGAGGTATTAAACTTTAACAATTTTAATTAATGATAAACATTTAAGGTTTACAAATTCTTTCTTTTATGGTTTCTGAAGTATCTAATGTCTACATTTTTAATCATAAACACATTGTCGATGAATTTTTTCACATTCCGCGTTTAGTTGATACGATCTTCATGGCCAGTTAATTTAAATATTAGAAATATCTTTTTTGGTTGTTTTGCTCCGGGTTTCCCTCCAAGAAAGGCGAGGAAATTTATTTAAGTCTGTCTAACCCCCATCCCTCATGGTGGGATTTATTTCGAGCCAAATTGGGAGTTTCGCCGGCCTTACTCGTAATTCAAAAAAAATTTCAAACTTTTTGAATTTGTTTTTTTAATTAAAAAAATTTATAATATTTTTATTTTGTAGGAACGTATGACTACATCACAAATGATTACTACAACAAAGAAGCTTATAGACCATTTGTTAAGTGTTAAAGAGAATAACAACAATATCTTAGTTGCTATTGATAGTTCTGATAAGTATGTTCTCAAGAGTGCAAGGAAGGCTTTGAATGTTTTTCTTGATTTCAAAATTGAAGAGAAGAAAATTCAAGAGAAAGAAAATGTTGAGGAATAAGAAGGTTAATGTTTCGAATTTTTGGAGTTTAAAAATAATTTGGAATCTTAATGTTATATTGTTGGAATAAAATTGTTGGCATTTAATGATTTTTTTATTTAGAAAAGTTTTTCTCATATTGATATATTTTTAAATTCACAAAATTCGGATTTGTAATGAAATGTGGAAAATACGAGAGTTAGAAAAGAAAAAGAGAAAATAGTAAGTGTGCTGATGAAAAAATCGTTTAGAGTCTTTTCTAATTTTTGATTGCCATCCTGTTGCTTTCTTAAAAGATTTTTTTGAAAGTTTTTAAAGAATCAAAATGACTGATCCATTTAAATGGGAAGAGGCTTATACTGACGGTTTTTTTTAACTTCAAGCTATTTAATTAATAATTTTTTAGATATTTGTATTCAATCAGCTCTTCAAGAAGATGAACATGGTTCTATGGAAAATGCTATTCGTCGTATTATTGCTGAAGAGAAAAGGCTTAGAAGAAAGGAGGGAAGACCAACAAGAATACGTCTTGGAATGGTTTTTATTTTTATTATTGACCTGAATTTTTCTGATTTTGAAAATTTATTTTTGGGTTTCTTCCGCGTTTCTGGTCATTCCTTTTAAAATTTTACAAGAAATTTATTTTTTTAAAGATGAGGCACGTTTTTGTTGGCATTGATCTTTCAACTTCTATCCTCTCAAAAGATGTTGAACCTAGTAGATTACGAGTTGTGAGGGAATGTCTTTTAAATTTTGTAAACAAATTTTTTGAACTCAATCCTCTTTCTGCTGTAAGATTTTTTTAATTTTAAAAATTCTTTTAATTTTATATTTTTTTAGATGGGTCTAATAATTGGACGTGACAAAAAGGGAGAATGTTCTTGTGGATTTTCAAGTTTTTTTTTAATTTTTGTATCTAGAAACGTTTAATTTTGGGCAGAAATGCCTGAATTTCATAGAAATTAATTTAATCGCTTTCTGAAAGTTTATCGATTTTTGGCTATTTTTTAAATCAATTAGTCGCTCCTCTTGCGTTTAAATAAGTTTTTAATGTTTTCACTTTTGCTATAAAATACTTTTTAAGAAAATTTTTAAATTTAAAGGCAGTCTTCAGAAATTAAATGAAGCATTCAATTCACTCAGCGAAGCGTCTTGTGGTGGTACAGAATTTTCTTTATATTCAATGCTGGAAACTGCTTTAAATCATTTTAGGTTTTCTTTTTAATTTTTTTAATCCTAAATTCTTTTTTAATTAAAAGAAACGTTCCTGCCCACACAAGTAAAGAATGTATATTTATTGTTGCAAGTTTAAGCACTATTGATGCTTCTAGTTTAAAAAATATTTATGAGGTTTTTCTTTAAATTTTTAGATATTTTTTTTAATTTTAAGAAATTAAAAATGCAATCTGTTCGTTGTTCTATAATTTCTTTTTTGGCAGAAGTTTATGCTTTTAAAAAACTTTGTGTTACTACGCAAGGTTTTCTTTTATAAAAATTTAAAAAAAATTTTTTTAAAGGCAAATATGGAGTGGCTTTAGATAAAGAACATTTTGATCTTTTGCTTACTGAACATCTACAACCTCCACCGCTTAAACCTAAACAAGGACATCAGGATAGTATTGTAAAAATGGGTTTTCCTATTAAAAAGGCTGTGAAAATTCCTTCATTTTGTGCTTGGTAGAAAATTTTTTTTTAAATTTAATTTAAATAAGAAATAAACACTTGGATTGGTGTTGTCCTTGATCGTTTATTAACCGCTACCTCAGGTTTTCGGTTACTCTGATTTTTGGAATCCCAATTATTTACTAATTTCTTCAAGATTGTTTTCAAGTCCGGATGTGGGTAACTCTAATTTAAGATTCAAATCCCGGAAAAATTTTAATTTTTTTTTAAATTTTTTAGTCACGAATTGGCTGGCGATGCTTATTCTTTGGACCCTTCTAAAGTATTTTTTAGATAATTTAATTAATTATTTTATTAAATTTAAGCAAAATGATTATTCTTATATATGCCCACAATGTGGTTCTCATTATTGTCAAACTCCTACGACTTGTAGTGTTTGCGGTTTGTTTTTTCTTTTTTAATTTTTTCTTTAATTTTTTTAAAATTAAAAACACGAATAAATAAATAAAATAAAAATTATTTTTGGGGGTTTCTCGACCTAACAAATATTTTATTTTTCAAAATTTTTTAAAATTCAAAGAAAAAACCAAAAGACCAGAAAAATTTTCTTTAATCACAAAAAAATCTTTAATAACTTTTTTTCCAACTTCAGGCCTTTTATTATTAACAGCACCACAATTAGCTCGTGCTCATCAACATTTGGAACCATTACCTGCTTTTTTAGAATCTACACCTACTGAAGGGTTTTTAACAAAAAATTTTTGAATTAAATTTTAAAATTTTTCCTTTCAAGTTCTTTATGTTTTGCTTGTGACGAACCTTTATTTTCTTCAACAAAAGCCTATTTTTGCAAAAATTGTAATGCTCAATTTTGTATAGAATGTGATATTCTTTTACACGAATCTTTACAAGTTTGTCCTTCATGTGGTTGAATAAATTTTTTAGTTTTTGATTTTATTATTTTTTAAAATTGATTTATTTAATTCAATTTTTATTTATTTTTTGATTTTATTTATTTTTTAAAATTGATTTATTTAATTCAATTTTTATTTTTTTTTATGTTTTTATTTGCTTATCCCTTTTCTTTTTACATTTTTTGCGGACATAATTTTTGCGGATTTTTTTATTCAAAGGTGAGATTGATTACACTTGAAAATTTTTTAAATTAATTCTTTTTATTTTTAAATTTAAAAAAATCCTTGGGACAAGAGAATCTATAAAATAAACACCTGCAAGTAAAAATGTCCGTAAAAAGTCCGCAAAAATTTTAATAATTTTAATTATCGCATTTTTCAATTAAATTGATTTTTTAGAAATTCTTTAAAAAATTTTTCTGTCTCTAAAAATGTCATCAAATAGTGGTGCAGTTGTTTCTCGTATGGTTAGACCAATAATCTCTCAGGATTTGGTTGAAGCAAAATTGAACGTTTTAAAAATGTATAAACAATTTCAACAAAATGCAAAACAACATTGGTGGGATTATCGTTAAGTTTTTTTTTAATTTAAAAAATAAATTTAAATTTTTTTAAATTTATTTTATAGAACTTCAAGATATTCCATTGCCTGTTTTTCGTGAAGTGTTGAAAAAAGAATTTATGAAAAATGCTCATTTACAAGATGTTAGAATTATTGATAGGAAAGTTGAAGGTATTTTTGTATTTTTTAAAGAATATTTTTGTATTTTCTTATTACCAGAAATTTTTCGACAAGTTATTTTCCAACTTTGTTTCTGGGTGTATTTTCTAAAATATTCTTTATTTTTGTATTTTTATTTTTTTCTGAATTACTGTATTTTTTATTTTTCCGGAAATGTGTATTTTCGATGTTCTGGGTGTGTTTATTTTATTTTTGTATTTTCTCTTTAGTTTTTCCGGAAATGTATTTTCCCTTAATTCTGATCTGTATTTAAAATAAATACAAACAGAATAATTAAAAATGTATTTTGATACTTTTCCGGAATCTTATTTTTTATTTTAAAATGTATTTTCCGGAAATTTTCTTATATTTTTTTAAATACTCTTTATTTATTTTTTCAGAAGCTCGCCAACATTTAGTTGCATTAAAATATTTTTTCTACAATGAATATCATGTTCGGAATATGCTCTTCGCTGAGAATATTGAGCCTAAACCGAAAGATTTTCTTTCCAAATTTTTGCATGGAAAAGATTAGAAAAATATTTGGTTATCTTTTTGTAGGATTTTATTTAATTAAATATATTTTGTGGATAAAAATGTATTTTTGTTAATGTGTTTCATGTTTCTGAAACTGTATTTTCAGTAATATATTTTTGTAATTCCTAAAATTATTTATTTGTAAAATACAAAACAATTTATTCTGATTTTAATAAATGCTTTTGTATTTTAGTAAATTCTGACAGTCTAAAATACAAAACTTGTTCTGATTTATTAAGTACTCTTGTATTTTTGTAAATTCTTGAGATAGTTTATAAAATACAAAATTCTGATTTTAACTAATCTATTATATTTTTCGAATGTTCACAATTTAAAGAAGAAAATACATAATATAATATAGGAAAAATATACAATTGTTTTTAAGGCGGATTAAAAGCTATAATATTTTATTTGTTAGTTATAAACAAATGTTTAATATAAAAGTACAAAATAAAAGCATTTTGTATTTTTAATATGTTCGCACATTTTCTGTGCCAAGAGATTAATATCTTTAATAAAGTGGTATATAAATAAATAATTCTTGTCTAGGAGATATAATTATTTTTTTATTTTTTAGTTTATTGTTAGCCTTAATTCTTTTAATTTTCTTTACCCAAATTTTTTTTTTACAAAAATCAATCTCTGTCCTCAAACTTTAAAAAAATTAATCCCCACTTCGTTTCTCTTATTAAATAAGCAACTAATTTTTATTTTAGTTTTTACCAGCTGATTAGATAGATTAATATTTATTACTTTGTTAATTTCCAACAATTTAATAAAATGGTAAATTAATAAATTAATTTTAAATTTTCATTATTAATTCTGATTTTAATATTTAAAATACAATAATTTATGATTTTTGTATTTTCTTATATTTTAATTAACAGAAAATTTAATTATTCTGATTTTACAAAAATACAAAAGGTTTTCGATTTTTGTATTTGTTTTGTATTTTTATTAAAAATGGATTGTTTTCTTAAATTTTGGCGTTTAAATGCACAGCCTCGAGAATGGCACTTTTTTTCTCTCTCTCATTTTTTCTTTTATTTTTTCTCTCATTTTTTTTCTCATGTCAAATTTTTTTCCTTTTCACGTGCATTCTCATTTCATTTTTTTATTCCTTGGCAGCATCCAGCCTTATTGACAGCTCAAAGTGCAAAAGACAGCGGAGAAAAAACGGTCAATTCAAACGAACGCTTTTTTACCTGTTTAAAGGACAATCATCACGTCAGCAACACAAAAATTGGGTAAACAATTATAAAGGGAATTATAAAAAATATTTTCTTGATTGTGAAATAAGTTAAAAAATTAACAAACAAATAATTAATTAATTAAAAAATAATTTTTAAATTATTTAATTTAATTATTTTAAATTTAGGCTTCAACTTTAATCGTACTCTTTTGCTTCAACCTAAAATTAATCATAATTCTGTAAAGATGTCTACCGGAACGACTTTGGGTCAAAATACAGTCAAGTAAATTATTTATTTAATTATTATATGTTTTTGTTTTCCTGAACTGTATTTTTGTAAATTCTGAAAATAAAACTTATTCTGATTTTAATAAATTGTACTTTTGTATTTTCTGTAAATTCTGATAATCTTTAAAATACAAAACTTATTCTGACAAATAAACATTTTTGTAATTTTTGTATTTGTGTCTGAAATTTATTTTACTTTTATAAAATACAAAATTATTCTGATTTTAATAATTACAAAACAATTAATTATTCTCTCCCCTTTTTCAGTGTTTCAATTAATGCCAGTGAATTTGCTAATGGGTAGCTTTTAACATTTTTTATTTCAAAAATATTTTTAAAATTTTTTTTAAAATTTAGTGGCTTCTTCGAAAATGGGTAAAAATAATTTTTTTTAATTTTTTTAAATTTTTTTAAATTTTTTCAATAAATTTAAGAGGATTCTCACAGAATTTAGAGCCTTTTTACAATGGGTGGGTTTGTTTATTTTTCTTTTATTTACTCAACAAAAATATATTTTTCTTTTAAATTTTAGTGGTTTCGAGAAGTTTGATAATGGGTAGATTTTTTTAAATATTTTAAAAAAAATTATTCTTATTCTTTAAGAGGATTTGAAGGATTTTCTCAACAATTAAATACAATCATTAATGACGAAAACATAGAGGAGAGCAATAATGAAGATAATATGGATGATTCTATTTAAGAAATTAAATTGAGAGAGAAAAATTGAAACAAAAATTTAAATTATGAAATTTAATTTTAAAAAATTGATTATACCCATTATTTTATTTTTAAACTTTTTTCAAGTTGTAAAAGAATTATTAAAGATTAGCAACAATAAAATAAACTTTTCTGTTAGCATAAAAATAAACTTGGTAATTAAATTAAAACCTTAAATGAGCTTTTATACTAATAATTATTCCTTTGTATAGTTTCCGGTTTAGTAGTTTGTAGTCTTTATTTGTTCTATTGTAATTTCTGGTTTTCAAGTTTCTTTTGTATTTTTTGTGTACTTTTGTAGTTACTGTTATTTTAGAGTTCTGATTTTAAAACTTGTTTTCGAAAATACAAAAATAATTCTGATTTGTGTTTTAGCTTATTTATTAAATGAGATTAATTTAAATTTCTTTATTACTGCTGTGAAAACAAATAAACCTTTTTGCTTCACTTTCCTTTTCAAGAGAGTGGAGTTAAACAGCTACTAATTTTAAAAATCCCTCTAAATTTAATTTTTCTAATTTTTTATGCTTTCAAAAATATTTTTTAATTTATTGAATTTTTATATTTATTTTATTTTAATTTTTCATTTTTATTTTATTGGTGGATTAGACGTAGAAAATGGTTAATTAATTTATTTTTATAAAAAAATATTTTTTATTATTTAAGTTGATGTAATTAAATTATTACAAAATACACAAGACCCTTATAAAGTATTTCATTTAAAAAAAGGCGAAAGTTTCACTCACGAAGATTTAAATAATAATTATGAAACAATTAAACAGTTAATAGAAACATCAGAAAATGAAGATAAAGATGAAGCATTAAAAAGTTTTTTTTTAATTAAAAAGAATTTTAATTAATTAAATTAAGAGTTGGACGAATTTCATGACCAACTTGCTGAAAAGGCTGTTGAAAAAGGTAAGGTGAAAACTTGAAGCAAAAATTAAAAATTAAATAAAACTAAAGAAAACAAAAGAAAATAAATAAACTTGAAGCAAAAAAGAAATAAAATTTAAACTTGAAGCAAAAATTAATAAAACTTGAGTAAAAAATAAAAACTTGAAGCAAGGAAAAAATAAACTTGAAATAAACAATAAATAAACTTGAAAAACTATTTAAATAAATAAAACTTAAAGCGATTAATAAATAAACTTTAAATTATTAAACTTGAAACAAAAAACAATTAAAAATAAAAAGTTTATTCCCCAATATTTTTTCGGGTCTTTAAATTAAAAATATTCTATTTTTAATTTTTTCCCCTAGAAAATGGGCCTGGAGATGCTGAACCTGATGAAGAGGCTTCAGAAACTCATGTAGGACCTGAACAAAATTCTGAGGAGAAAACTGAAACTAAAGAAACTAAAGAAGAAGGGGAAGATGGCCCTAAGGAAAATGCAAATGAAGAAAACGATGAAGAAGGGCCAAAACATGAAGAAAGTGAAGAAAAAACAAAAACAAAAGAAACTGAAGAAGAAACAGAGCCAAAAGTTGAAGGGGGTGAGGAAAAAGGGGAAGAGGATGGACCTAAAATAAAAGATAAAATTTAAAAAATCTCTGACTTATCACACTATTTCTCTCTATCTTATCACACCATGACTTTCCAAGGGAGGGATTGGGATAACTGAGTTTTGGGATAAACAGGAAGGTGTGATATGTCATAGATGAGAAAGATTAAGAAAGGATGGGATATGTGAGAGATTTTTATAACAAAGGGATAAGATAGAGATTTATTAAGACTATTTAAAAAAATTTTTTTAATTAACTAAAGAAAAGAAAGACAAAAAGGATAAAAAAGGGAAGACTGAAAAGAAAGAAAAGAAAGATAAAGCTGAGAAGAAAGTCGAGAAGAAAGAAGCAACAAAAGAAAAAGTTGGAGAAAAAGAAAAGCTTCCAATAAGTCAAAGTAATTCAATAGATTCGTCATCATCATCAGAAGAACCATTAGAAGAAGGGCCTGAAATTTTAAAAGCCCCACCTCCAGGTTCAGAAGAATTACCTAGTGAAAGAATTATTCATTGGCCTGAAAGTGATGCGATTGGAAATAAAAGGAGAAGGGAGAGAAAAGAGGAAAAGGAGAGAGAGAAAGAGAGGGAGGAGGAGAAGCATCGTTCGAGACAAGAACAAAGTAGGAGGGAGAGATTTTCTTTAAACTTTCATTTCTAGTTGATGAAATTTCTGATGAAAGTGGGCCTAATCTGGCTGAAGAGATTAAATCATCCGAGTCTTCTGAAGAAGATGAATATGAACGAAGAAAATCAAAAGAAAGAGGGGAAATATTGCCGGGAGATACTGCAATTAATTGTAAAAGATATATCCATCGATGCTATATTGAAGAGTATATGAATGAAATGAATACCTATTGTAGAGGTTTGAGACTTTTCAGACTCTAATGAACCTTTTATTAAAGTTCAGACTCTAATGAACCTTTTATTAAATTTCAGACTCTAACGAACCTTTTATTAAATTTAAGACTCTAATGAACCTTTTAATAAATTTAGGTACTTGTGACCAATTGGGTGTTTTAAATATTGATATTGGACTTAATTGTGAAGAATTAGCATTTACTGGGCTCTGTTCTGATGAAACTTGGGGAGATAAAATGGACAAGTACTGCCATAAATCGTGCACTAGCTTAAGAGGAAAGAGATGAAAGAATAAAACGGCCAAAAGTTTTTATTTCAAAATATATGCTTATAATTAAAGTTTAAATAAAACCGAAAAAAGTACAGGCCAAAGAATTAGTCATTCCGAACAATTATATTTCCATTTTTCTTTCCAATCATTCATCTATTTGTTAGCCCAGTTTACGCGCAATGGTCGTCCATTCATCTCAACTCCATTCATTTTTTGGACGGCATTCTCAGCTCCTTGCTGGTCTTGAAACTCACAGAAACCAAAACCTTTTGGACGATTGGTGTTGCGATCAAAGACTATGCTAAAAATTATTAAATAATAATTTCTAATTCAATTCAGAGACATCCTATCGTTTTAATTTTATTTTTGTTGGACTCAGACCGCTTAGACGAGTCGAACGATATATCCCTACGACAAGAAAAAAAGATTTGCCCCGCTGGTGTTCGAACCCACGACCCAAGAAAACATCAACCCACACCTAGCCCACTACACCACAATTACATTTTCTGTAAAAAGCTGTAAAAATTAACCGAACATTGGTGACAACACCACAAGACGAGAACATATTCCCAATATCAGTTTCTGTAGTATTGTATGGAATATTTCCAACTGAAATTTAAATAAATTATTTTCTTATTAATTTTAGTTTTTTAAAGCCCTTTTATTTTATTTTTATTTGTTCTCTCAGAGTCAAAGCCAGTTACGAGGTAGCAGATCAAAATAGCTATATAGTGAATGCATAATCATTTTGTTTATAAGACAAGAGAGAAATAAGTTGAATTTTAAGAGAAAAATGTCAAAAAACTAAGATTTTTTCAACTCATTTCCCTTCAAGTCAATTTTACAAAAAATAGCATTTCACATACACAACATACCTCAAAATTATTTTCTGCTGTGTTCTACCGGGGTGACCAATCTCATCTTTTAGGCAATTCGCCACATTATTTGTTTTTGAATTTTTGACGTCAAGATGAGAGACATTGTGTCAAGCTTTCTCCATCAAATTATTTTTTTCGGCCATTTTTCCGCTAATATATTTTTTTATTAAAAATTTAGCCCATCTAAGACACCAAATTTTTCCTTTATTTTCCCAGAAATGTACTTAATCAAATACCATAAACGCTAAAACCAGCAGCAGCCATTTATTTTTTTAATTGTTTTTGAGAAATTGAAGAAAAATCGTAAAATTGAATGCAGACAAAAATATCTATAAAATAAATCTAAAATATCTATAAAATAAAAATTAATTTTAAAAAGGTTTAGAAAAGTAAAATTATGAGAGAGAAATGTAAAAAGTGTTCAATCCAGCAAAAACCTCCACGTAATTAAAATCAATAAAAATATAGTTTTACAGCGAAAATAGTATTTTGTGGTATTTTTGAAAAAAAAAAGATATTTTTTTTGTTTATTCAGTTAAATCTGGATTTGATTGAAAGGTTTTAGAGATTTACAAACGGATAAAAAATATTAGAAAATTAAAAAGAAGCCGTAAATTAAATTGAAATTTTAAAAATAAGAATAAACTAAGACTCTAAAGTCTTCTAGACTCTTCAGAAAATTAATAAAAAATTAAACGAAATAGTGTAGAGAAAAAAGAATTAGAGATAAAGAGGAAGAAAATAGTTCAAAAATAGTTTGCAAGGGAAAAACTGTAAATTTTTTTTGTTTAAATGTTTTGAGTCTTATTTTCTTAAGCTTGTTTTCTTGTTTTTTTTTATTTCTTTGTTTTCTTTCATTTAATTTTTAATATTTTAGAATGCCTTTAACAACTCGCTCAGTCTCTCCTGTAAATTTATCGCTTCATCGTCTTCCAGAATCAGTCAAACAAGACGAACTTCAATGCATTACTAATGGAACCCTTGCAAATTTAATTAGACAATTAAGCTCATTAAGTCGGCATGCTCAACAGATTTTTTCTGATATTCATCGAGAAGTCTTAAAGATTGATCACAGGACAAATACTTTATTTTTACGAGTTGAAAGACTTGCTCAAAAAGTTGCTCAACAATCACAAAGTTCTTTGGATCAGAGTAAGGATTTTTTTATGTTTATATTTGGGGTTGGTGTTCTAGAAAGATGAGGGTTTTCAAAATATTTAGTTGTTGGGATTTTATTTAAAAATTTTTGGGTGGACTTGGGTCAAGTAGATGACCTCGGTTGTCGCTCCCATCATCTCTATAAAATTAATATTTCAGCAAATTTGGAAGAAGCAGCACTCCGAAAGGCCTTCAAAAGTTGTAATATTATTGATCAGCATTCTCTAAGCAGACAAACATTGCCAACTTCTCTACAAGAGCAATATCAACAATGTGACCCACCTCCACAATTGAATGAATTAAATCCTTATAGAGAAGATGAAAAAGAGGCCCTTCGTTATTACACAGATCCTGGCTATTTTTTTGAGTTGTGGAGACAGGAAATACTTAAAGAGTGTGGAACATCAGGGGAAAAGAGGCGAACAGGTTTTTTTAATTTTTAAAAATATATTTCTTGGAAATTAAGGGGTTTTTTTTGGGAAATCGTTACTTTTAATGCCCTTTTCTATCCATTGACTTGGACCTGCATAGAGTCCAGGAAGAACCTCAAACAATTAAAAGGCTTGGAATTTGGTTACTTACCAAAGCCTAGGCTCTCCTGGGTTCAGAAATTTTTTTAACATTTTTCTCAAATTTTTCAGGTCGTTCACCAACAAGTCCTCATCGTCGAAATCGTGAACAAAAGCAACACAACATTTCTCAACAACAACAAAATGCACTTTTGAACTTTCATTCTTCACGTTCTACAAATTATTCACGTTATTTACCTGCTGGAAATAATGGAAAGAATTTTGTTAAAAATCAGCGAACAGGACGATTGCCTAGTTCTGCTACTGATGTTTTACACTTTCCAGCGGAATATCAGGTTTTGCAATTTTTTAATTTTTTGTGGGTTTTTGTGTTGATTAGGTGCTAATAAGAGGGATAATTTATTTCTTTCAGGCGCCACAAGCTTTATTAGCTGAACGTGAAATGATTACAAGTACATCCACACCAATGCAACCACCACCTGGAATGACAATGATAACGAATTGTGGATCAAATAATGTTTATGGATGTGATGGAAGGAATAATAATATTGTAGAAAATAATTCACAACAACAATTATTTCAAAATAATTCTATTACACAATCTATGGGACAACAAGGTTTTTTTTTTAATTTTATTTTTTTTAATTTATGGGCTTGGCTTAGGCAAAAACTTTGAAAGATTTAAAGATAAGGGATCATCTTGCTCTTTTTGCTTTCTTTCAGGTTCTGGGTCATGTAGGGCCTTTTAAAAGTTTTAATTTCTTTTTGGTTCCTTAATAAACTGAAATTTATTTTCTGATATTTATTCCGTTTGTTCTTTATTTGTGGGTGGATTTGTATTAACCTTTTTTTATTTTTTTTCCTTTGATATAAAAATATCAGACACTAGATTTGGAATATACTCCTTGAGTATAACATTTTTCTTTTTAAAGGCTCTGCTTTTGATAAAATGGATGGGCAAATGCGTGATTTAACTCTTTTAACAACCTCAAATAATGAAAATACACAACTCAAAGAAATTGCATTTTTGGACGATGAAGATGATGAATTACCTCCTCCACCCCCTCAAAATATGCTTGGTTCACAACAAATTAAAGTTGTCTTTCGACCACCTCCAATTTTGGAAAATTCAATGGAAAATTCGTCAGAAAATAATTTTAATGAGAAAAACGAAGAATTTCAAGAATTTCCATCTCCACCTCCACCAATTAATCAATTTCAATATTTACCTGCTGGGGGAACAACAATTTCTACTCCTTCGGAAGAGACTAATAATATTCAAACTGTTACTAATAGTAATTCAAACGAACAGGTTTTAATTTTAAATAATTTTTTTAGAAAATTTAAAAAAAAATTTTTAAGAGGAAGTTTTTTGAATTTTTAGTTTTATTGGGGGAGTATTGCCTTTTTATTCAATTTTTTATTACTAAAATGTTATTTGGTCTAGTGCTTAAATTTTAGGCTTGAACAAGAAGGGTATTGGGTTCGATACCTTTTGTTTTCTATTCTATTTTCCCTCTCTATTATTTTTAATTGAAATTTAATTACTTTGGATATTTTTAAAATTTATTTTTTAATCAAAAATATTTTTTGATCTTAATTTTTTGTCATTTTCAGTTTTTATTTTTCTTTTTTTCTTTAGATTCCTCCATCTCTACCTCCACCACCTCCTCCTCCACCACCACCACCACCTAATTTCAATTTAAAACAACAAGAAGGTTCAAAAACATTTTCAAATTCTGAAGGTACAAGTCGAAAACCTTCTACTACTTCCAGTGGCGATGGAACAAAGGTTTAATTTTTTTTTAATTTTTAAAAATTTCTAAAAAAAATTATTTTTTAGGACAATCGCTCTTTATTATTAATTCAAATCCAAGAAGGTGTTCAATTAAAAAAAGTTCAAAAACAAGAAGAACAAGCAGAAAAGAGAGCTGTGGATGACTCAACAGACGTTGCTGCAATTTTACGTAAAAGAATGGAACATTGTTTTGGTGGTTCTTCTGATTCGTCTTCTAATAGTCCAACTGGTGATGATAATGAATGGGATTAAGAAAAAGATGCTTTGAAATTAAAAAATTATTTTTTTTTAAAGAAGATGAGGTTTATATTTTTGATTTCTTAATAATAATAATTTTTGGCTACTTAAAAATATTTTTTCAGAATTTTTTGGGTTTTAGTAAGTGACTTGAACCTTTTAAATTAAAAAAAAATATTTTTCATCTCTAAATATTCCAGACTCCCATTTTTATTTAATTATGAGGGATGGGATGTCGGACTTTCTTTTTTTTTTAATGTAAATTAATTTAATGGAAAATTTCTTCTTGACCCACTTTTACGATTTTTTTGGGTATATCTGATTATTTAATCCTTCGAAAATGAAATTCTTCCCTAGATGGGGTCAAGGAGAAAACTTTAAACTTTTTTATTTTTTTTTATTTTAATTAATTTAAATATCCCATTATTTACAAGTTTGTACTTTCATGAATTATTTTTAATAAAAGCGATTTAATTTTTTTTGAGTTTTTTTTGTTAATTAATATTTGTTTAATTCAATGTTTTTTATTTTAAAAATTATTTTTCTTTTATTTATTTTAAAATTAGATATTTAAATGAATGCAGCAAAATCAACAGTTTTATTATCAATGTCAACAAAATTAATTCAAAATACTTTCAAAAATGGAAAATTTTTGAATTCACTTTTGCCAACACTTCGAGATGAATTAGCAAAATCTTTAACTAATGATTTGGATGAATCTTCTGCATTATTGAGTCAAAACAGAATTTGCAAAATTTTTGATTATAATGTTGCTGGTGGGAAATTTGCGAGAAGCAGTTTGGCTATGCAGACATTCACGGTTTATTTTATATTGAAATCTACGAACCCATTTTGGACTTACAATCTGGGTTGGCCCTTATTAAATTTGTAACTTGCATAGACTCTGATGGGGTATGTATATTTGAGTCTCAAGACACGTCTCATTCAGATCCCAGACTCCAGTGTCAGACTCGTTATTGTTTCCAGACTCAGATGACGTAAATCTATTTCTGAGACTCAAATAGAACCTTTTCTGTGTCTAGACTCAAATGTTAATTAAATTTTTTATCAAAACTCCAAAAAATGGGTTGAATATAAACATTTCAGGCTCTCTCCCCAGAATTAACTGAAGAAGAATTAATTACTGCAGGAAAAGTTGCACTCACAATAGAATTGGTATTATTTTTAAGATTCTTATTTAAAATTTAAATTATTTTAAAGTTGCAAACTTTTTATTTAATTGAAGATGATATAATGGATAAAAGTATTTTAAGACGTGGAAGGCCTAGTTGGCATACTTTGGTTTTTTTTATTTTTAAAAATTAAAAAAAAAATATTTTTTTTTAGCCAGGTAATGGATTAGCTGCAATAAATGATGGTCTTTTACTTGATTGTGGAATTAATAGAATTATTCAACAAGAAATTCCTAGTCATCCGAGGAAGAATGCAATATTGCGGGAAATTGCTACGGTTTGTTTAATTAATTAGAGAGTGACATTTGAGTCTGGGTCATTAATTTGTGTCTTCTCATTAATGCCGTTTGAGTCTTAACTTAAATGGGCATTTGAGTCTTTGTTTTAGTTTTCTGACTCAACTGAAATGCTGAGACTCAATTGTCCCTTTACTCGATTTAATTCAAAATTTATCTATTAAGGCAAAGCAGAAGACGGTTATTGGTCAATTGCTGGATATGAATACAAACAATTTATCTGAATTCACTTGGCCGAGATACACTTCTATTGTAAAGCACAAAACTAGGTAAAAAAGATCAACTGGACATTGATCTTTTGTTAATTTATTATTTTAAATTTAAAATACCAGACTCTAACGGTACTTTAGAATTAATTTTGAAACTAGACTAAGAATTACTTTTCAGACTCTAAATGCCTAAATAAAAATTTTCCAGACTCCAATGGTACTCATTATCCAGCGCGTCATTTGAGTCTCAAATCTAAAATTTTATTTTTCAGTCATTATTCTTATTTGCTCCCATTGAATATTGGAATGCATTTGGCAGATTATACAACACCACATCAAGTACATTTGAAAAGAATAGCTTATGAATTGGGTTATTTATTTCAAACACAAGATGATTATCTCGATTGTTTTGGAAATCCCTCAATAACAGGAAAATCAAATTTAATTGATTTGGCAGAAGGAAAATGCACTTGGGTTTATTAAAAGAATTTTTTTGAATTTTAAAATTTATTTTTAAGGTAACATGTGCTCTAGTTGAAAAATTGGGGAAAAATAAGCCTTTGGAATTGGACAATTTTAAAAAGAATTTTTGTACAAAAGATGAAAATAAATTAATAATTGCAAGAAATATTATTGTTGAGCACGGGATTGAAGAGGATTGTCTGGAATTTCAGGTTTAGAATTTTTTAAATTTTTAATAAAATTTCAAAATGTCCAAATATAAAAACGTCCAAATTTCAAAACGCCCAAATCTCAAAATGTCCAAAACTCGAAACGTCCAAAATTCTAAAAAGCTAATTTTATAGAATCAAAAAGTGGCGGAGCTTCATGAAGATATAATTTCCTACCCAATAGAACCCATTCGTCAAGTACTAGAACAAGCACTTAATGAAATGACTGGACGACAAAAATGACACAAAAAAGTATTATTTTTATTAGAATATTCAGAAATAAGAAAAAGCATTTTTTGTATGTTTCGGGCATTCTTTTTTAATTACCAGAAAAAATATATTTTTATTAATTTATTAAAAACAAAATTTTTGCAATTTAATGCTTTAAAAATGTGCAAATTATATATAAAATTTATATAAAAATATATAGTTTATTTTTTATAGCTCTTTAAAGGAATTTTTTTTTGTTTATTTTTAAATACATGCCACTAGAAGGATAAAATAAGGTAAATATAATTAATTTTGTTGTTTCACACTTGAATTAGCGGTAATCCCAAAATCCTTCAATCTTTGGAGAACTGGCCTAAAAATATTAGAAAAAATTATTTTTGGGCAGAACAGTCCTTTAGAGTCTCAAAAAATAAAAAAAAAGGATTTACCTATAAACTGTTTTGGATGTTGGTCTCAGCATTCCAGTTTCTTGAATTTCACCTAAAAAATTTTAAAAATTTCAAAAAATTATTATTCAAAAATATACCATTCAAAATCATATTGCTAACAATTGCAGCTGTATACCCAACAGTACTTGCCATAGCAGAATAACAATTTTTTGGTTGTTCACCGTAGGCAACCAAATTTATTCGGTGATATTCCTAAATTTTTTGAAATTTTTAAAAAAATGTTTTTTGAGATAGAGTGACTTTAGAGTCTTCTACTGAGATTAATAAGACTCTAAAATCCCTTTTTAATAATTTTTAAATCTCAAACCAATGCTCCAGAAGGAAGCTGGGCAACAATATCATGATTTAGAATAACCAGATCCTTTTCGCCTAAAATTTATTTTTTAATTTATAAAATTATATAAGTTACCAGGAATGTAGGCAAGAGCTTTGGCTAAATGGGGGACCTAAAATTTAATTTTTATTTTATTAAAAAATAACAAACAAGAGTGTCTAGTGGAGTCAAGTGGCGTTCTGGCATTGCGTCAGAAAACTAAAGAAAAAATATTTTTAAGGTTTTAAGAGTTCGAGTGACTGCAAAATGACATGGAAAATTTTTCTTGTCTATAAAAAATTTTCTTAGCCCCCTAATTTAAAAAAATTTTTTCTGTGATTTTTGCGCGGTCACCCATCACCCCCCTCCCCCCTTAAAAATAAAATCATCACAAACCAATCCAATTTGATCCAATCCATTTAATTCAAGTATCTTCTCTTCCCCACCCAGACAATCCAAAGCAATATTCTTTAAAGAATCAGGGAAAATATCTGTTTGTTGATTTAGAAGAGAAGCTGTTATTTGCTTCCATGTCAAGTCTGGGCCTTCTGTTGGATCAAGAAAATCTTTCTTTTCTGTTGATAAATAGCCAATTTGTTTTAATGCTTTTACTGCTTCTACGAAACCCTGAAAAATAATTTTTCTGCAAAAGAAAAGGAAATAAAAATTCGGGCCCTAACCGGACTCGAACCCATGACCCCCAAGTGTTATAAAAATCAGCCTAAACGGGAATGGATTAAAGAAGAATATCCAATAAGATTTCTAATTTTTGAATAAAAAAACTAATAATTCAAACCTTGTAACGTAGAGTTCCTCTCAAAAGAGTTTTACATTCTCCCTGTACTCCATAAATTTCTGCATATTTTGTAGAATCTCTATTTGCATATCCAATTAAATTAAAACCCTTAAAGGTTAAAAAATAATTTTTTAATTAAAGAAAAATTATCTAACAGGCATAAAATCAATTTCATGAAGGTCTTCAAAAACTTCTCCATTACTTCCCAATTCAACAACATTTCCATTCATTAAATAACGTGCTGGGCTAGTTAATGCCTTTTTAAAAATTTTATTATTATTTTAAAAGAATAAAAATAAAATTAAAAAATACCATTAGAACACCTTTAGGACTCCAAGAAAATTTATAACGCAAAGCATTGTCTGACGCTTCTGGTGCAGGGAGGCCACCAGCAAAACTCACAAAGGAAATGACCTAAAAATTTTTTTCATGGAATTTTTTCGAAAAAATTCTCATATTTACTAACCTTCCCTCCATAAGCATGTACTTGATCTATGCACTGCATTGCCAACATGTGATCAATTCCTGGGTCTAAACCAGCTTCATTCATTACTGTTATACCTGCTGTTTTGCAACTAAATTTTTTTTAATTTTTTAAAAATTTCTAAAAACATACGCTTCATTCATAGCTTGTAATTCTGGTGTAATATAACTACTTGTAACCATATTTGTATGATTTTTAATACACATACGTACAATTTGGGGGTGTAGGGTATATGGAAGTAAAGAAATACAAAGCTCGTTTCTTCTGGAAAATTTGAAAAAAAAATTAAAATTGATACTAGAATGGCCAAAATATTTTTTAAAATTGATTTTTATGAAAAAAGAAGAGAAAATAAAAATTTGGGTGCCAACCGGACTCGAACCCACGACCCCAATAATTATGAATATGAAGCTTTAACCACCAGGCCAAAAATGCTGAATTTTTACAAAATCAAAATTCTTAACCCTTTCCCTATTTCAAACTTTATTTTCCTTTAAAAAACCTACGCAACAAGCTCATTAACACGTTCAGTCTCTTTATGTACATCCACAATAACCGTTTCAATATTATCACCCAAAGAAGAATGTCTCTGAACATTTCGAGATGAATCAGCCACAGTTAAGGCAACATGAGGTAAACCAGCAAAATATTTTGCAAGAGGGTCAGAAACCATTCCAGCACCAAGAAGTAAAACACGTCTAGTTGTTGGGGTCATTGCACGAGATTTGTGGGCAGAACGCCTTTTTTTTTAATTTAAAAAAATTTTTAATTTAATTTTTTGAAAGGAGTGAAGGTTAAGTTAGAGGAATCAATTAATTTTTATTATTTTTTTACTCTTATCTTTTTATTTATTTACTTCCCCTTTTACCTCTGTTCATTTCTAAGCTCTTCAATATATTTATAATTCGGGGTTAATTCTCCATCTGTTGTAATTATTGCACGTTTAACCTCTTCAGAACATTGTAATGAATTAAATGGTTGATCTGTTGAACAATTTAACTTTAAATAAATTTTAAAATTATTTTTAATAAAATTTTAATTATTGCTAACCAAATCCATTACATACGGCAACAACTTTCCACCAAATTGTTCACTAGCTTCTACTGGAAGTTGGGCAGGCATATTATCGATCGAACAAATCAAACATCCCGAGGGGGCATCGAAACTAAAATATTGGACATTTTGATTTTTGGACGTTTTGAGATTTTGGACATTTTGAAATTTAAATACTTTGGAATATTGTTCTCTCACCTATCCGTTGATTGATTCAAATCAGCATCATAAACAGTAAAAGGTTTATCAATTGTTGTACATTCAGTCATAAATTCAATAGAACCTCCAGGATCAGCAGAAATATCACAAATAGCCATTAATCTGTGGGGGAGAGAAGGACAGCCTGGCACTTCCAAACTTTTATTTACTCGAGGTGTTAGTAGAATTTTTGCATCCGGTATTGTAAGCAATCTTGGAGTGTTTACTCCCCAAAAGACGCAATTCAGAATAACTGTGGCGTAGGGTGCGATCTGTGAAAAAAAATATCATAAATTGAACGTTTTGAAAGAAAATACACTACTGACCATTTTTTAATAAAATTAGTGTCTGACCCTTTTAAACAAAATTCATATCTGACCATTTTTATAAAATTCAGTTTGACCATTTTTAAACAAAATACACTACTGACCATTTTGTAATTAAAACTTTTTCCTCATAAATAAACTTAATAAAAAACTTACTTCACTAGCAAACTTGGAAACATAAAGTTCAGGTTGCTTCTCGAATTCCTCTCTCTTATAAACTCCGCCTCCTTTTCTAATCATATGATCAGCACGAGAAACAACACAACCATAAACTTTATTTAATTCTTAAAATTTAATTAAATTAAAAATTAAAATAATTTATTTTACGTCCTTTCTTTGCTACTTGAGGTAAAGTACTAGCATCAACAAATTCGTGTGGAAAATGTCTAAAAAGTTCTTGGGCTCCTTTGGATACATTTCCTGTCCCAGTGAAAACTAAGAAAAAAAAATAATTAATTTTTAAAAATAAAATTTATTTAAAAACCAAAAATTAAAGGCCCAATAGATCTAGGCATTCGATTCAATGCAATTTCATATCCACAATCACGAACAGCATTAATTGCCATATGACTAAAAATAAAGAAAAATTATTTTTTTAAATTTATATTTTCAAACCTGTCACTGTAGTTATGTGCCAATCTAAAAATATTTTTTAAATTAAATTTACAACAAAAAGAAAGGAAAATAAAAATTCGGGGCGCCAACCGGACTCGAACCCACGACCCCAAGAATCACCAACCTTTCGTTTAAATTTCCCAAAAACTTACGCAATGTGAATAAAAGGTGTATGATGCCCCAAAGCCAAAAGTCTCAGCCCCAATCCATGCAATATATCAATAAAACCAGTATATCCTGCCCATTTTCCAAAATATACAAGTCTTCTATCTTCAACATCAGTCATCTTCTCAAAATCAATTAACCTAATTTTTCTTGCCAAAATACTGTCTAGCATTCCCATATTGTCTGGTTGTGCTTTAATTGTATGTGAAAAGAACGCATAAGTTTTATTTGGAATTAAATCTTCAACTGGCACTTGTTTGACTGAAACAATCAATTGGGCTTGGGTAAGGTCTTCCTGGACTGTTGCACTTAAAAATAAAAATTTTTTAGTTAGATAAAATTAAAAATAAATAAAATATGCTAGAAAAAGCCTAAATATTTTTAAATTAATTTTCTGCAAAAAAATGGTAAAATAAAATTCCGGGCGCCAAGCGGACTCGAACCCATGACCCCCAAAAAATAAAATAAATTAAATATGACTTGAATAAAAATTAAAAATAAGTTTAAATCTCTTACCCAGCCCCAATATAATCCTGTATCGGAAAAGCTCTTCTATTTGATGGTTGAATAATTACTCGAACTCCCTTCTTTGTCAAAACTTTGACGTGATTTGGTGTTAAAGGAACTCTTCTCTGAAAAATTAAAAAAAAATTAATTTTTAATTAAAAAATAAATTAAAAAAAACCTCCCAAGCATTAATTGTTTCTCTTCGAATTCCAACCGTTGGCACTCCCCTCCCTAAATAAGAAGAATAATTTTGAGGGCGAAAAGGGGTAACAGGAGAAGTAAAAGAATGATAATTTCGAATAATTTGGAAGGTAGAAAAATATTTAAAAATAATAAATTTTGATTTTAAAGGAATTTTAGAGTTGATGAGGTGCATTGAAAAAAAATATTCTCGTTGAATTTTTTGGTCTAGAATTCTTAATTAATTTTTTTTTTATTTTTAAGATAAAAGGACAGGCCAAAATAGAAAATTAAAAAAATTATTTTTAACTAAAAATAAAAAAGATAAAAAATAAATAGTGTCTGTTTAAAAATAAAAATGATTTAATTAATTAATTATTTTATTTAATTTTAAATTTCATTTGTATGATGCAATCTAAAAATTGTAGAAAGTGATAAAGTTTCTGTTATTAAAAAAATTTTTTTTCTTTCTAAAAAGGAGAGATATTAAGTAAATTAATCAGTAATTTTTTTCTTCTTTTCAAAAAATATTTTTATCAAAAATATTTACAAGAACTGAGCACATGGCCGAAAATGAGACGAATACAACGTGAGAAAAAATAATGAACATGTGAACAGAAAAAGATAAATTAATTTTTCTAAAATTAATAAACCGCATGGCGTGGTGTGTTTATTATTTATTAGAGAGAAAATTAAGAAAAAATTAATTTAGTCAATTTGTGTCGTCAAGAAAACGAAAAATGATAAGACAAAGTACTTTGGATGTTAACAACGTGATTAATTTTTAGAGAAGAATTTTAGTTTAAAAATAACTAAAATAATTAATAAAATGTCAAAAATAAATTTAAAAATAATTTCTTTATGTTAGAAATCTTTAAAATTTAATTTAAAGTAATTTAAGGTTAATTAAAAATTATTTTCCACCAAAAGGATTCGAACCTTGGACCTGTTGAGGGGTAAACAAAAAAATTTCCCACTAAACCAAAATTAATAACATTTAAAAAAATTATTCATGAGGGAGGATTTTTTACATCCTTTTAAATATAAAAACTAACCTCAGTCACTTTATCGCCTTCTCCGAGTTCCTCCTTCGTAGCCGAAAATCTCCCAAAATCAGCTGGAACAACCTCATTTGAAATTGGAGTAAGAGCTTAAATAATAAAAGTAAATGTAATAATAAATTAAAATCAATACCTCCCCAGAATAGATCAACAAGACCCAAAACACCGACTAAAGCTTCTTTCGTTTTTGCGAAGTGAGCATTAATTGAACTTGTACGCTTCTTTGCTTGTTTAAGTAGTTCCTTGTACTGTAAATTGAAAAAATAATTATAAAACCGAAGAAATCAACAAAAAGTATACCTCGGCAAAAGTGACAACAGCAGCCATAATATTTTTGAAAGAATTATTTAAAATAATTTTTCTGAAAAAGACTTTAATTTTAATTTATTAGTCCTCCTTTTAGGAGCGAGGAGGAGAGTCCAATAAGTAAAAAAGACGTGAAAATTCACTTTTTAGGTATTATTTTCCCAATTCCCCCTAAAAACATTTTTTTTCAATTTCTGGGTCATGAATTCTTGGCTAAAATAAATCCCCTAACAGAAAGGTCCAGCTACCAAGATTTAAATAATTTAATACCGTTGATCAGTCACCCAACTGTATTTATACATTGACCAATCCAAAGCTATCTTCCTTCCATTAAACTGAGAAAAGTTAAGTTCTTTTGCCTTCTCAGCAAAGGCTCTTCGTTTAAATTGAATAAAACAAAAGCCAGCTCAAGAAGTCGGAAAACGTTTGTCTCTGCATTTTGGCAGATTAATTTCAAGAATTTCACCAAATTTTCCAGCCAATTTTCGAATGTCTTCCTCTTTTGTCTAAATTAGTAAATTTTAATATTAAAAATAAATAAGAAAAAACCCTCAAACTTTAAATTTCTAAATAAAATTCGCCATTGTTTGAGGCCTGGTCCACGATGACTTTTTGGAGCATAACTCATTTATACAAGAAATAGATTTCAAATCTGTAAATCGTCTGGAGAAAGAAAAATAAAATAGAGTAATCAACGATAAAAATTATTAAAAAGTCAAAGAACGACTCGTAGGTGTGCCGGACTCAAGTGGTAAATAAAACAAAATGCCAAAATTTTGTGTTAACGCCAAAAAGATTTTTTCATTTAAATAACTCTTCGCCACTAAATTCTTCGTCATAGAACGTTCGTCATCAACTGAAAATGTACATCTTCTACCGCAAATAGTCTCTCTTTTTTCTCTTGGTCAGCCTTTGCGTTTTTATTCTTTTCGAATTTTCTGTTTTCTGAAAACTTCGTTTTGTAAAAAATGACAACGCAGATTCAAGTTTTACTTAAATATTTTTTCTTCTTCTTTTTAAATCTAACTTCTCTCTTCACTTCAATTTAGATTTTCTTTTATCACATTTTCCTTCATCAATTGTGCCAATTGATTTAACAATTAATGGTTATACAGTGATATGTTTTTTTATTTTTTTTTCAACAAATTAATTTTTATTTTCCAGTTTCATTAAATTCTTCGACAAATTAGCGCCGCCCTATGCACAGTACTAGCTCTTTTTACCTTTATCGAGGAAGTGCGAGCTCGCGTGATGAATTGCCTGCCCTTTGCTTTCTTCTTGTTTCTACAGGTTTTACTTTTGGATTTGGGTTTTATAGAAGGATTTTGTTAGTTGTAGTTATTCTTGTGTGCTTTACGCACTTTTTTGTGCCAAATTTTATGTTAGCTTTCATTCAAGTTCTTGTTTGATCACTGGCACTTTTTAGAAGGGGTGAAAAAAACGTATTCCTGATTTTCAGATCCCTTTTGACTTCATAAAAACTGATTGAGAGCTTTTGGGGTATTCTTTAAGATTTGATCGACATATGGATTACCTATTTCATCTCGAACGGATTCATCATCTAATTCAGTTTCCAGCCTCGGTCATTTTAGAAATAGTTTGACTTTTATTAAACGGCACAAGGAAGGTGTGGGAGAGCACGAGATAACTTACAACTAACAGAATCCTTTTATTTCTCAATTTTATTTTCTTAAAGTAAGCGAGGTTCCAATCGCGAATCTAAACTTTGAATGTCTATTCACTTTTTTTGACATTTTACCGATCACGGTTTTATCTGTCATTCGAATTTAAAAAGATTTTTTCTCATATGAGCCTTCGTAGGTCTTTCTAGGTATTTGTTGACATCGCTAGGATGTAAAACAAAGTTCGGATTTGCGTGTAGTCCTCTCTTATTTTAAGAAAGTTTTTTTGTTGAAACTCAAATCCTTAAAGATTTTCAGCCTGTCTCGCGCGTACCTGCCCCAATTCTTTAACTTACTTTTTATTTTTTCCATTTTAAATGATTTATATCTTTATCTCTTTTTCAGAAAAATTATTTTAAATAATTCTTTCAAAAATATTATGGCTGCTGTTGTCACTTTTGCCGAGGTATACTTTTTGTTGATTTCTTCGGTTTTATAATTATTTTTTCAATTTACAGTACAAGGAACTACTTAAACAAGCAAAGAAGCGTACAAGTTCAATTAATGCTCACTTCGCAAAAACGAAAGAAGCTTTAGTCGGTGTTTTGGGTCTTGTTGATCTATTCTGGGGAGGTATTGATTTTAATTTATTATTACATTTACTTTTATTATTTAAGCTCTTACTCCAATTTCAAATGAGGTTGTTCCAGCTGATTTTGGGAGATTTTCGGCTACGAAGGAGGAACTCGGAGAAGGCGATAAAGTGACTGAGGTTAGTTTTTACATTTTTTGATATTTTTTCTGGAATTATAAGCTTTTTCTTATTCGGTGATCTTTGCACCTTTTCTGGATCAAAATGCCTACTTTTTATTTTTTTTTCAAAATTTTTTAATTTTTTTTTATTTTTCAGTTAAGAAAGCGCATTTCGGATACTTGTGTGCTTATTAAGCATCTAATCAAGATTCTTCGTGCTCTGGAGCAAAATGTTATTGACGGAATTGGGAACAACAATATGTTACAGGATTTGAAAATTCTCATTCAAGATGCGTTGGAGCAATCTGACTTTTATGCTAATATTCAGTGATTATTTTTAAATGGTGTTGTTGTTATGAATCTTTAAAGCATTTGTTGAATAAATCTGTTGCGAGTTGTAATTTTCAAGTTTTTCAATGTTTGGCAATTCTTACTCAATCTACTTAACAAACATTCGTAAAATCATGTACTAACTTAAATAAGCTACCCCCTCCTTTCATCTAAGCAAAGTCTAAAAGTTTGCTTTTTTCTGAAGCCCTAATTAAACGAATGTATTTGTAAAAAAGTTCATACTCTAATGTCTGATTTGTCAAATTGAGTTCTAGAAAATAACCTAAAGTGAACTTTGAGGCCTGGTCGTTTCTGAAAATTTCTTGTTTAATTCACGTATCATCCGAATTCTTAAATGTACGTGACTTCTTTCACTAAAAGTACGATTCAATCCATTCATTTTACAAATTTGAAAAAAGAGAGAAAATTACTTCCTTCAGAATTACTGGATGAGATTATTAAATTTCTGCCTATAGATCTAAAATGGGCTAACCTACGAATTTCAGTTATTTTTTATTTTTTTGTATTGAAAACTCAACGTCGATGGATTTTTCATTTTAAGAAAATTGTCTATCCTGTAAGTTTTGAATTTTTAAAAAGTATTTTCGAGTATTTAGTTTTTACTAAATAATGGCGTAGAGTGAGTTTGACTTGTTTTTAAATGTTTCTAAATGAAGTAAAGTTCAGATCAATGAACCCTAACTAAAGTTTAATCTTAAAAATTCAGTATAAACAATTACTTCAACGTTCGAAAGACATTCTAATTTCACTTCATGAATATTTTGACAAATATGGAACAACAGAAACATCTTTGAATGCAATTGATCTTGCTCTTTTACGCTTTACACGTGGTTAGCTTTACAAATGTTTTAGTTTATGATAAGATTTTTTTCTCTATTTAAGTTTGTTTTGGTGTTTCATCGCGAGTTATTAGAGCTGATTATGAAAAGTTTGTTTTAAGTCGAATGAACCGTTTATATATGAAAAACAAGGGAGATACAATTGATTCTGTATGTTTTTTTGCGATTTTTTATATTTGTATTTTTATGTTGTTTTTTCTTTAGAGATCGGACAAAAACAACTTCGATTATTATCACAAACATGGTGCCACACTTGTTTATATCAAAATAATTAAGAGAATACATAGCGCAAAGTACAATAAAAAGCTCATTTTTCTTTTATTATCCATACACATTCATCCCTATCATTTTTGTCCGGTCTTTAGATTCTAGTCATTTTATCCAGTTCATCTCAAAACTAATTTTTTCTATTTTCTAGTTAAAAAAGCGTGTTTCTGAAATGTTTGTGATAATCGAGAGCTTAATTAATAGTCTTCTTGATTTGAATCAAATTATCTATGCGCGTATTGATATCGTGGCTTTAATGGGTTTAGAACATCACTTTAATCGTGTTTCTTTGCGATGTGCTGAATTTCATGTTGATTAAGTTATTTTATTAATATACATGTTAAACTTATTGTTTAATGTTTTTAAAGTTTTGAATTGTTTTTACATTGTTAAATAAAGCTACTTTTACTTTTGAGTTGAAAAATCTTTACTTTTTTTTTTAATATTTGAAAGGATTTTTATTATAATTTACTTACACTATTTTCTTAAAAATTGAGAAAAACGCTGGGGCGGAGCTCAAAATATTAAAAAAAAAATTAAAAAATAAACCTTTTATTCTACTTGCCTAATAGTAATATTTATTCGACAATTATTTGCATAATCCAAAACTTCTTTTTCTTTAACCATTTGAATAAATTCGTCTCCAAAGATTTTTGTTTGTTCTTCAATAATTCTGGGCACTGCATGATAAACTAACCGTTGTTCTCCACTCATAATTAAAATATCTCCAGAACGCAGAATTAAAGCATCGACAGGGTCGTTAAGAGAAGTGCCTCCAGTAAGGTAAATGGCTGGCTGGCCAAGAGATATTGAGACGAGTGGACGAGACAAATCACGTTCTGATCTGTTAGACTTTTGGGGAAAATATTTTGGATGATAGAAAGTAAAGATAATTGGAGGGGAGGTACTCAGTTAATTTTAGGAGCGAGGAGAGTCCAGTAAATAAAAAAGACGAGAAAATTCACTTTTTTTAGTTATTATTTGCACAATTCCCCATAAAAACATTTTTTTCAATTTCTCAAATTTCAAGGAGGACCAGTGGTAGATCCAAGGAGACATTTATTTTATAAAATTTTTAAATCAATTTTCTATAAACCTGTCAACGTGTGGCGAAAGATAAGACTTTTCCGGATAAAAATTGACAATAGCGGCATCGGGAAAGAAATCGCCCAATCCTAGGCCTAAGAAAAACAAAAATTCTTAAAAATTTCAAAATTAAAGAAAACTGACTACAAACAATCAGTCGACTCAATTTAGCCATTTCATCAGGTAAAGATTGCCTCGCAACATTAGAATATTCTTTAGTATCCCAATTGTAATCATTCCCCATTGTTACCCATCGAAGATTTTTTGAACAATTTTTGAAGACATTTGAGCCTTTGTAAGGATTGTTATTTTGAACAAACAAATTTGTAATATTTGGAGGCTCTGGATAATTTAATAAACATTTTTCGATCCAACAGAGTTGTTCTGATAAAGTTAAAACACCTCCAATTATAAATAGACCAGGCCTTTAAAGATTAAGAGAAATTGATTGAGGGGATCAAATGTCCTAAAATTTAATTCTTACCGATTTAGAAAAGTAGTGAGAGACCATTGTTGAATAGGCCTTAAAAAGATAAGTTGAATTAAGCAGAAATGAGAAGGAAAAATTAAAGGAATCTTGGGACAAACTGTCACCCTCTCGATTTTTAAGAGAAAACCCAAAAATGATAAATTCTGAGTTCTTTCTTAATTTTTAAATATAATCTTAATTAAAACTCAAAAAAAACTATGTTAAAGAATTCCAATATTTATTTAAAAAATTAAATTAAAAAAAAATAAACCTTAAACCATTAGTTCCTTTAAAAAGTTTCTCAACAGCAATTAAACATTTATCAGAAACATAATTTAATTTAAAATTAAATTCTTTAGAAGATTTGTGAGGACCAAGAACAGAAGAAAGATCTAAAGGGCGATCACGTCTTTTGTAAAATTTAAATTGTTTTTTGAACTCAGAAGGTGAAGAATCTTCATTTGAAAGATTTGCATACACTAAAAAATAAAATAAAATAAAAAATATTAAATAAAATATTAATTTACTTGCCGTTGAGAAAGATAAGTTAAAAAATTTAAAAAATGTTGTAAAATCTAGCGAAATCGAGTGATAAAAAAAATTTGATCACTTAAAAGTTAAGGAATTTTTAAAAAACCGCTTTTTGCCTCAAATAATTAAAATTAACAATATAATTATTTTTTATATTATGAAATAAATGAAAATAATGAATTAATTTGAGAGACATTAGAGATGGAGAGAAGAAAATAGTGTGTAAAATTAGCATTTCTTCTCGGCAAAGGATTTTTCGATTTTTTTCCGTTTTTTTTCGATTTTTTCTTAGATTTTTTTTTCTTAATTTATAATTTTTCAGTGATCTATTATCTTCTCTTTTGATCATTTCAATGGATCTATTCGATGTTTTACAAGGTGTTATTGCACAGAAACGAAAACAAATTGACCACATCGCAATTGAAACCTCGGTATTTTTTAAATTAATTTTTGAATAAAATTAAATTATAATTTTTCTAGAAAGGCTCGAAAATGATAAAACATTCAGATTTATTCAAAAAAGAAAAAGATGCTTATTTAGAAAAACAAAAACAATTAGAAGATGAACAAAAACTTGCATTGACCAGCAAAAGCGTTGATCATCTAATGGATGAAAAAACAACAAATACCTCTGATTTTATGCCGCGAAGTGAAGTAATCAAAAAATTAAGAATTAGAGGTTTACCTATTCGTTTATTTGCTGAAACGGATGAAGAAGGTTTGAAGAGGTTAAGAATAGAAATGGAAAAGCCTGAATTTAATGTTGGGCTGAAAAATGATTTTCAAGCAGCTTTACAGCAAGTAGAAAATGAGGAAGTTATGGAAAAGATTGCTAAAGGATCAAACAATACAAATGAAGCAGATAAATTAAATATTGAAATTGAGGAAACTGAAGATGATGCTACTTGGGAACAAATTCAGGTTTTTTTAGTTTATTCGATGTCTGGGTCTAGGAATAGAAGTTTAATGTCCCGGCCCCATAAAATTGATGGCTCTTTTATTTGGTCCATATGTTCAAGGTTCCATTTCAAAAACTAGTCTTGGACGTCTTTGAATCGGGGCTTCGTGATCGAGACTGATTTTTGGAGCCTCCTTTCCCCATTGATTGACTTCTTTTAAACTTTTTGAAAAAAAATTTATTTTAACAGAAAGGAGCATCTTCTCTCGGCGAAGGTGATGACAACAAAGACTGCGACTTGATTTTTGCATTTATTACATACATTTTGAAACGTTGGGCGAAAGAACTCAATGCTAGACCAGAAACAATAAAAAGAAGTCCTATTGGAAAATTTAATGCTGGAATGCAAAAACAAACTGTTGAACATATGAATCCTCTTGTAAAATCATTGGAGAAACATTCTGTAAATTCTGATATTAGAGCACATTTAATTACTATAACAAGGTTTTTTTTGTTAAATCTTGGGAATTCCCTGTACTCTGGGACTTGTCCTAGCGTTTAATTTTAAGAATTTATTTTGGTTATCGAATTTTGATTTCCTTTTAGGGGGAGTTAATTCTTAATTTAGAGAGTTCTCCGACATGATGGAAAGGACCATGACTACGGCCTAGGCATGTCGCAAAGTCCAGACGAACAAATGAGGCTACTATCTTTTAAACCTTTCTAGCTTCATTTTTACCACAAATTTTCCTAAAAATTAATCCAAAAGCCTTTTATTTAATATAAACATTTTTCAGATTTTGTGTTCTAGAAAAAGACTATATTCAAGCAAACAATGCATATATGGAAATGGCTATTGGTAATGCTCCATGGCCTGTTGGAGTTACTCGTTCAGGTATTCACCAACGTCCAGGATCTTCAAAAGCTTATGCTTCTAATGTTGCACATGTAATGAATGATGAAACACAACGAAAGTATTTTTTTGTATAAAAATTGAAAAATTATTTCCTTTAAAGATATATTCATGGACTTAAACGTGTTTTGTCTAAATGTCAAGATTTTTTCCCTACTGATCCAAGCAAATGTGTAGGATATGTAAAGAAGAATGCTTAAGTTAAAATTTTATGTATTTTTTGATTAAATAAAATTTAAAAATATTCTTTATTAAATCTCTTTTTCTTGTCGTTGTACTTGATACAATAATTATTTTTTTCATTTTTTTCGAGTTCACCGTAAAAATTAATTTTCTCTCTTTTTAGATAAATTTATTTTATTAAAAAATGGGTGAAGATACTTGGACTGTTGAACGTTTTCAATTGGAATTATTAAATGCTGAAAAGACTGGCCAATTTACTTGTAATGATTTGGATCCTTTATGGGAGAAGGCAAAATCAGCAATTCAAAATGAAGAAGAAGCTGTTTCTTTATACACAACTTATATTTATTTGACTTTGAGACTTTTAAAGAAACAAGGTTTTTTTTTTAAAATTATTAGTGGTAGTGATTTAAATTTTTTTGTCATGCTTTTGGGATATTTATTTATTTTATGGGTTCTTTTCATTTATGTTTAAAGTTAATTTATTGTTTTATTTTATGAGCTTGTTGCTGTAGTGGAATTCAGTTTGAATTTTGTTTTATGGGTAAAAGTTCGATTCCTTTCAAGTTGTCTTACCCTTTTTTTGACTTATCTCTTTCCTAAAAAAATTTTTCCTGTTTTTATTTTCTGTTTTAAAATTTTTTAAATTCTTTAAAACATATTTCTAGGTTCTACCGATTTCACAAAAGTTGAAGATTTATTTGAAGAAGTAAGCTCTTTTATTGTTGAATGTTTTGAACAATATTCTGAATCAAGTATACAATTAGAGAAGAATTATGCTTATTTTTTATACACAAAAATGGGAAAGGCTGAAAAGGTTTTTTTAAATATTTTTTTAATTTTTTTTTTACTTTTTTTTAAAATTAAGGCCAGAGAAATTTGGGCACGTCTATTAGAAGGCGAAACCGGACCCTTTGCTTGGCTTGAAGCTATTTCTTTAGAACGAAATTATGGAGATGTTGAAAATGCTCGAAGACTTTTTTACAAAGCTTTGGATAATGTCAACTTTCGTCCTCATACAATTTATTCAGCATTTATTCAATTTGAAAGGGAAGAAGGAAATCGTTCAGATTTGGATAATGCTTTAGAAAGGGTTAATTTACTTGCTTCTTCTTTTATAAAAAATGAAAAAGAAGAAAAACAACAACAAAGAAAAAGAAGAAATTTTGATGGGAAACAACAGAAGAATGAAGGAAGAGGTGATAAAAAACCTAGACAGCAAAAAATTGAGAAAAATGGAAATAATTTGGAGGAGAAGAGGTTTGGAATTTTTAATAATCTTTGATTTCCTTTGTGATCTAGTCTATCACTATGATCCATCCAGAAGCCCCGCCATGTTAATTATATTTTTAATTATCTTTTTTGGAAAATTTTTTGCCCGCAAATTAATTTTTCTGCATATTTCTCTAACCTAAACAAAAATTTTTTAACGATTCTTTTGGTTTTTAATAAAAAATTATGCATTTTGCTTCTTTAAGACTAATAAAATTTTTTAATTTTATATTTTTTAGAAGATTGCAGCAAAAGAAGAAACAACAGAAAAATGATTCATCAAAGAACGAAGAAATGGATATTGATATAAAAGAAGAAGATAAAGAAGAAGTTGGTAAAGTTACTTTTCAAACATCTAACATTCCTATTGGACCAATAATACCTGGAATTAATGATCAAAAAAGTTTTGAAATTAAAGAAAAAAATAATGATATTGAAATGGAACAACAACAAAGAGCTGATATTCCTTCTAAAAAATCAGAAAAACAAGCAAAACAAAAACAATTTATTAAAATGGATAAACCGGAAGAAAAACATTCAAATGAACCCTCTTTTCCTTATGCAACTGGTTTAGAGAAAAATAAATTATTTGTAAAACATTTACATTTTGGTGTTAAAGAAGCAGAATTAAAGGTTTATTATTTTTTTCAGAAATTTTTATTTTGACTATTTTTGAATTGAAATAAAAAATAGAAAAAAGAATCCAATTAAAATTCAAAAATTCTCTCTTTTTAACTTTTTGGTTTTTGTTAAATGATTTTTGCAAAAATTTAATTTATCAGCCATAGTTCTGATAGGGTTAAGGTGTCGAAAGTCAAATTTGGACTGTTTTCTTACTTTTTTTATTTTTAATATTTTGTTTTTTACTTTCAAAAGTATGGACCCGAATTTAACTAAAAATCTACTAAAAATTAATTAAAATTTCTTTTTAATTTGTTTTCAGAAATTCTTTTCAAAATTTGGTAAAGTTTTGGATGTTCGAATAATCACAAAATGGAATGGACGTTCAAAGGGTTGTGCATATATTGATTTTGAAACTGATTCTGAAGCATCTGCAGCTATTTTAGGGGCTAATAGAGAGAAAATTAGAGGTTTCTTTTGATTTTTTTTTAAAAAGTTTTTAAAAATATTTTTTAAGGAAAGGAAATTGAAGTTTATTTGAGTAATCCACCAGAAAAGAAAATTCAACCAACAGACAATTTACCATCAACATCTTCTACAACAACAACATCTTTTACTTCAAATAATGATAAAAATAAAGAACATCCTCAAAAATCTTCAAAAAATTCTTTAAATTTTATTCCTAGAGCAGCAACACAAAGAATTGGTAAAGCAAGTCGTTTAATGTTTATACCAAAAAGTATTTCTAAAAATACTTTAAAAAATGATGAAACAAATGGAAAAGAAGGAAAAGCAGTAAATTCCCCAATGTGTGAAATTACACAATCTACAGAAGAAATATCTATGGGACAAAAATGAAACAGAAGAAAGAAGAGGAAAAGTTTTGGACAATGTCAGGTTAAATAAAATTTTTTTTCATTCATTTTTTTAATTTTAGTTTAAATTAAATGAAATCTATGATTTTTTAAAATTCAAAAATTGATTTTTCTTAAAGCTTCAGACCTTTGTGAGAGAAATCTTGTCATGAGAGCTTATATTGAATGTTCCAGACTTAAGTACTGTCTGGTCTGGTTTTTTCCTATATTTCTTAGGCCTAGCTAAATTATTCTAAACTTCCTCAAAGAGTTTCCCAGACCCAGAATTTTTAATTATATTTCCTTTCTCTAATAAAATTTATTCTGAGACTTTTCCATTTATTCACACCCAAATATTAATTTTCTGGCTCTAAAAAATTTTCATTCATTAAAAAATTTTTCTAAATTTTCCTGAAAATTTCTAAAAAATTTCCTTGTTGTTTTTCTACATCTTCCGAACAGGATTATATTTACATTCTTTAACAATACAATTATAATATTCCTTGTGTTTATATTTTTTGCATTCCTTTTCACATGGTGTTGGGTTTTTTGGATCACGTTTAAATCGTTGAACCCTTAAAAATTATTTTAGATTATTTTAAGAAAAAATAGCAAATTACTCTGTTTTAGCTCCAATATTAATAATTCCTAACAGCAACACAATAATTAAGAATATTAATGATAAAAATTTCATTATTTAAGTAAATTAAGAAAAATATTAAAAATAATTTAATTATACAAATTCCTTTAAAATTCAATTTATTAAAAATTTATAAAGTTTTTAAGTAAAAATAGTTGAATTTAGCTATGGTTGACTATCGAGGGGTTTTATTTTTTTTTGAAGGGGAAAATTTTTATTTATTTTTTTTTTTCTTATTTAATGATATCCACATTCTCTTTTAGCACATTCAATATAAGCAAAGCTTTTGTATCGTGCATGACATGATTTCTCACAAAGTCCTGGGTTAGCTGGGTCGGCCAAACTATTTTTTTAGAAATTATTTTTTGGACTTTAAAAAAAAATTTTGCTTAGAACCTTACCTTAAAGTGAACAAAAAGGAAGAAAATAGGAGTATTAAAATAAAAAATAATAATAAAAAGTTTAAATTTAAGCCAAAAATATTTTTAAAATTCACGCCCATATTTTTAAGTAAAATTTAATTTTTACGAAATATTTAACGCTAAATGTTTTGCTTAAAAATAGGTGAAAAAACTTGTTTATTATTTTTATTTTTTTTAAATTTAAAGTAAAAAAAAATTAAAATTTTGATTAAAATGATAAATGAGTAAAAGAGGGGTTAGTGTGTAGCAAAAATACGAGTTACCCAAAAGATCACCACTATTTTACTAAAAAGATTAGTGGTGATCTTTTGGACAGACTTTATTATTTTCTAAAATATTTATGGGTATCCGCAGACTTGTTTCATACATTTTGTAAATTCTTTTCCTTTGTATGTCTGATTACATTTCTTCTCACAAGAACCGGGGCCAAGCTGCACAATATCGCGTTTTGAAAGATTTATTGGTTCAAAACGTTCAGTGCTGTTTGGGGAATTTTTTTAAATTTTTTTTGATAAAAGACTTACTTTAAGGGTGAACATTTTAATAAAATTATTAAATTAAAAAAGAAAATAATGGAAATAATTTTAGATAATAATTTCATTTTTAATTAGTATTTTTGGTATTTTTAATTTAATTTTTTTTTGTTTAAATACGTATTTTGACGGATTTTTGCCTTTTGGGCAATTTCCAATTTTACCTTTAGGGGGTTAATTTAAAAACTAGTTTTTAGAATTTTTGTGTAAAATTAAAAAAAAATAATAAATTTAATTTTTTGCATTTTTTTCTTCACGTTTTTTTTTATTTTTGAATAAATTTTTTTTATAAAAATTTTTTTATACGTATTTTGACGGATTTTTGCCTTTTGGGCAATTTCCAATTTTACCTTTTTTATTTTACTCTTCTTTTTACCCTTTTGACCCATTTTGTACTTGATGGCAATTTGTAATTGTTCTTTCTTGTCGATATACATTTTTAATTATGTATGTCTTTTTATTTCTTTTTCTCGTTTCTTTGTAATATTCTCTTTCTCTGTATACCGTTTATTTGGGGTAGGGGACGATTCAGTCCCGCCGGTTCAGTCCCAGGGCCCTTTTTCGGGTAATAACTTCTTTGGGCCCGAACTATTTCGAACAAATATTATTTCATTCGAAAGCCCTGGATGTGTTGATTCTTTATCCCAAAGGGACTGATCAGATCCGATCAATATCTAAAAAGTTATGAGCTGATAAGTCCGGACAATCGTGATTTTCGATATTTAAACGTCTGTAACTTTTCAAATGACGGTCTGATCAGATCAACCCTGTTGGGAAAAATGATCCTCACATCCAGAGCTTTTGATTGATATATGAATCACTCAGATTGGATAAGAATTAAAAAAGTTATGGACCGGAAAAGGGCCCAGGGACTGAACCGGCGGGACTGAAACGTCCTTATCCGGTTTATTTGTTATGTCTTTTTATTTATATTTCGAAATGTTAATTACGAAATCCCTAATCAAAATACCTATAACAATTTGTCATCAACTAAATGTATAATTTTTTGGCTTCTCTTTTTTTATTTTTAAGAGAATGTTCTCGAATTTTCTTCTGGTATTTAATATTTTGTACTTTCTAGATTTTAAATATTTAATAGTTGCTTTATTTGACACAAATGGATTCTGAACTGGATGCTTCGACACATGACAAATCTGACCAATCTAACCAAATAGATGTTGATCAATCAAACCCAATGGATCAATCAAACCATATGGATGTTGATCAAGATAAGAAGAAAGCTGATCCTGGCCAACTAGATAAACTACTTCATGATATTGAGTCTGAAGTTCAAGAACAGATTTGTGCGGATCAGGTTTCATCTTTATGTGAACATTGACTAACTTTCATTTCAGTTACCTAGTAAACAAAGATTGTCAAAATCTGCAATAGATGTCGATCACAGACATCGGATGACTGAAAAAGAAGAAGATGAACAACTTCTTCAGCAAAGTTCATTGACTAGTGGAAGTACTTTTGTTTTTGAGAATTCTCCTCCCTATATCAAAAATGGAGAGATGCGAGACTATCAAATTCGTGGGCTGAATTGGTATTTCATTTATTTTGTTGCTTACAGATGGGAATCTCTAAGTTAATCGCGTTGGTCAAAAATTCCTTAATTAGTGATATTCAGCTCTCTATATAGCTCATATTTTGTTAAAATATTTTGTGAGCAGTGCTGGTGTAGTGGTTAGTGATCCCGGTTACACTTGTTTCTGTTGGAGGTTCGAATCCTCTCATGGTAAACGTTTGTTTTTCAATTTTTCTCTACATGTAATTTATTTTTTAAATTCAGAATTGATTTTTTACAATTTTAGGCTTATTCAATTACAACATAATGGAATCAATGGCATTTTGGCCGACGAAATGGTTCTAATTTTTCTCTTTATTTTTAATTTTCAAATTTTTAGGGTCTTGGAAAGACTCTTCAAACAATTTCCGTTCTAGGCTTTATCAAACATTACAAACATCAAAATGGCCCTTTCCTCATTATCGTCCCAAAATCAACACTACAAAATTGGGAAAATGAATTTAAACGTTGGTGTCCTTCTATCTCTACAGTCACTTTAATTGGCGATCAAGAATCTCGACAAAAAATTATTCAAGAAATTATTCAACCACACAACTTTGAGGCTTTAATAACTTCTTATGAGATGGTTTTGAAGACATCAAGTGTTCTAAAAAAGTTTATGTGGCGTTATTTAATTATTGATGAGGCACACAGAATCAAAAACGAGAAGAGTAAATTGTCTGAAATGGTAAGGATTTGAAAAAAAACTTTGTTGTTTTGTTATTGGGGTTGTCCATGACAAATCCCGTGCTCAACTCACCCAACTCTCCAATTTAATTTTCTAAAAGATTTTTCTCAGGTTCGCCTTCTCAAATCAAAAAATCGTTTACTCATAACTGGAACTCCATTACAAAACAATTTGCACGAGCTTTGGGCACTTTTAAACTTCCTTTTGCCTGAAAAGTTTGCAAATTCTGAACATTTTGATGCAATGTTTGCAGAAGATAATGTTTTGGCAGAAAATCAGGATTTAGTTCGGAGACTTCACAGAGTTTGTTTTTCTTTTACTTTTTTTTTTTTAGATTTTTTTCAATTAAAGATTTTGCAACCATTTCTCCTTCGTCGTCTAAAATCAGATGTTGAAAGAAGTTTATTGCCTAAAAAAGAATTAAAGGTTTATGTTGGCATGTCAAAACTACAAAGAGAATGGTATACAAAAATTTTATTGAAAGATATTGATATTTTGAATGCTTCTGGAAAATTGGAAAAAGCTCGATTAATGAATATTTTGATGCATTTAAGAAAATGGTTTTCTTAATTTTTATTTTTTAAATAATTTTTCTTTTATTTTTTAGTACAAATCATCCTTATCTTTTTGATGGAGCAGAACCTGGTCCTCCTTACACAACAGACAAACATTTGGTTGATAATTGTGGAAAAATGGTTCTTATTGACAAATTACTTATAAAATTGAAAGAACAAGGTTAGCGAATTTTGAGTGAGATTGATTGGGATTGTTGGAGAAAGAACATTCCTTTGGCGGGGTTTTTCTTCACATCTTCCACTTGGATAGAGGAGATGTCTAAAAATTATTTCTATTTTTGCTTCGCCGGGGATAGGATTTTTTTTGGTTGATTCCGCTTTTTGCTTTTGGAACTTTTATTTGTTTCGGGCTTACCACCTTTCTTGTCTTTATTTTACTATTTTATTATGCAGGTTCTCGAGTCTTAATTTTCTCTGCCATGACGCGTATGTTGGACATTTTGGAAGATTTTTGTTGGTGGTATGCTTTTTATTAAATTTCTTTAAATTCAATTATATATTTAAAAGGCGTGGTTATCAATATTGCCGTCTTGATGGACAAACTGCCCATGAAGATCGTCAACAATCAATTGATGCTTTTAATGCTCCAAATAGTGAAAAATTTATTTTTATGTTAACAACACGTGCTGGTGGACTTGGAATTAATTTGGCAACTGCTGATGTTGTTATTATTTATGATTCTGATTGGAATCCACAAGTTGATTTACAAGCAATGGATAGAGCACATAGAATTGGACAAACTAAACAAGTTAAAGTCTTTCGATTTGTTACTGAAAAGTGAGTTTTCATAAATTCCTTAGGCTGGGGTTATAATAGGATTTTGTTTTTCCCTTTCCTTTTGGATCCATGACTCAACAGAGAAAATCTTGTTTCTTTAGTTTTCTTGTCCTTGACTCATCAATGAAAAAAGGGGCTGGAGTGTGGGGATAAAACATCTCATCCCCAATGATTATTTAAGCATCAGGGTTATTTAGCATCGGTTTTTTTATAGTTAAGATGCTTGAATGATTTTTCTTTCTATGTTTCTTTACCTTATATTTATTTTAAAATTAATTATTTTTTTTAATTTTCAGTAGCGTTGAAGAAAGAATAATTGAAAAAGCTGAAATGAAATTACGTTTAGACAATATTGTTATACAACAAGTTTGTTAAATAATAATTTCTTCATTTAAATTAATATTTAAAATTTTTAAGGGCCGTCTAGTCGAAAGTCAAAAAACTTTAGGCAAAGAAGACATGCTTGCAATGATTAGACACGGTGCAAATACAATATTTGCTGGAAAGGAGGCAACAATAACAGATGAAGATATTGATAGTATTTTGTCAAAAGCTGAAGAAAAAACAAAAGAATTAAATGAAAGATTAGAAAAATTGGGTGAATCTTCTTTAAGAAATTTTACTTTGGATACCGAAAGTGGACAACAAGGAAAAAGTTTATATGAATTTGAAGGAGAAGATTATAAAGCAAAACAAATTAGGCCTGTTGGTGATTATTGGATTGAACCACCTAAAAGAGATAGAAAACCAAATAGTTATAAAGTGGATTTGTATTACAAGTTTGTTTATTTAAAATTTTTCTGTTTTAACATTTTAATTTAAAGAGAACAATTGAGAGGACCTCAAAAAGCTGAAACAAAAACAAAAGCACCAATCCCAAAAAATTTTCCAAATATTTTTGATTTTCAATTTTATCCGAGGCGTTTGTTTGATATTCTTGAAAAAGAATTGAATTTCTTCAGAAAAAGCATTGGTATGTGAAGGTTTTCTTTTTTTAATTTAAATTTTGGATGTATTATTTTTACTAATTAATATTTTACTTTTACCTGACTGGTTCCCAACGAAGAGTCTTTAAAATCTTTTTGTTTTTTACCGATTTCTGTTGATGAACCAATGGATGACTAATTAATTATCCCTTCTTTTCCTCTTTTTTCATCAAGGCGTTTTGGCCAATGACTTTGTTTATGTTTATCGATTAACTCTGTTCTTTCAGACTACCATTCCTTTTTTTCTAAACATTCCTGAACCAGACTACTTTTCTTACTTCCCCTGGACATTCCTGAACCTTCCTAATATTTCAATTTTTATTTATATAGGCTGGAAACCTTTACCACCAGAAGATTTAACAGGCAAAGAAGCAGAAAAAGCCCAAAAAGAAGAACAATTAAAAATAGATAATGCTTTACCTTTAACAGAAAAAGAGGAAGAAGAAAAAGAAAAATTGCTAAAAAATGAATTTGGTGAATGGTCAAAAAGAGAATTTAGGCAATTTATTAATGCAAATGAAAAATATGGAAGACATGAATTAGAATCTATTGCTAGAGAAGTTGAAACTAAAACTTATGAAGAGGTTTATTTAAATAATTTTTTTATTCAACTGGGGAAAATACAAAAAACATACTAGAAATCATAACACCTTCATTATCAAATATTAATTGAAACTAATTAAGTCGTTTGTGGTGTAATGGTTAGAGTGATGGATTTTAGTTAAGATGATACGGGTTCGAATCCTTTTGGGGTTATTTATTTTTAAATAATGCCGAATATTGCTTTTAAAATTTTTTCTATCATTTTTTGAGGTTCTTATGCATATAGGAATTTTTTATAGATATTTTTAGCTTAAGAAAAATTTTTTTAAATAAATTTTCGTTAAAAATCATTAAATATATAAATTATAAAATTCTTTTTAGGTTGTAAAATATTCAAAAGTTTTCTGGAAACGAATTAATGAATTGGCAGACGGAGAAAAATATCGCAATCAAATAGAGAAGGGTGAACAACGAATACAGAAGCGTCAAGCAATTAAACAAGCTTTGGAAGCAAAAATAATTAAATATAAAGCACCACAACACCAATTAAGTAAGAGGTTTTTTCTATGTTTTGGGGGGATTTGGACTTTCTTTATAATTTAAAATATTTTAGGAATAAATTATGGCGGCTCAAAATGCAAAAATTACACAGAGGAAGAGGACAGGTTTTTAATTAAAATTATTTTAATTTTAAATTTAAAAACAGATTTCTTCTTTTTCATCTTTATGAACTTGGATTTGACAACGAAAATGTTTACGATGAATTGAGGCAGAAAATACGCTGTGCTCCACAATTCCGATTTGATTGGTTTATTCGTTCAAGAACTACAATGGTTTTTAAATTTTTTTTAAATTTATTTTTTATTTTCTAAAACGATTTTTTAAAATTTTCTTTAAAGGAAATTCAACGTCGTTGTAATATTTTAATTTCTTTAATTGAAAAAGAAATGGGCGATATGGGAATAACAGATTACAATCAAAAAAGTCAACAATCAACAACTACTCCTGCTGTTAAAAAAGGTGGCAAAAAACAAGAAGAGAAAACGCCTGCTGGATCAACTAAAAGAAAAGATCATCCAACACCAGGGCCTTCAAAAAGCAAGAAATCAAAATAAACATGCTTGTTTTATTTTTTATTAAATATTGTATTTTTTTAATTTAGCGTTTGGGTTCATTTGCTGATTTCGATTTTGAAATTTAAAAATCCGCGCTTTTGACATAATGACAAAAATTGAAAATAAATGACAGTTTGTCCCATCGAATAAAATTTGACTTTTGAGTCTTGTTAATTTGAGTCTGGCTGATAATTTCATAAAATCAATATATCGATTTTATTGATTTTATCGATTTTTTTAAAAAATAAAAATTTTTACAATTTTAAAAAATCAATATATCGATTTTATTGATTTTATCGATTTTTTTAAAAAATAAAAATTTTTACAATTTTTAAAAATCAATATATCGATTTTATTGATTTTATCGATTTTTTTAAAAAATAAAAATTTTTACAATTTTAAAAAATCAATATATCGTTTTATTGATTTTATCGATTTTTTTAAAAAATAAAAATTTTTACAATTTTAAAAAATCAATATATCGATTTTATTGATTTTTTATTATTTATGTTCGCATTCAAAATCTGGCGCTCAAACGTCCTATTAATGCATATTTAAAGTTTCAGACTCAAATGTCATATACTCAACCGTCTAATTTGATAAATGGGACTAATTGTCATTTAATTTAAATAATAAACATTATGCCAAAATTGCGCGAATATTTAAATCGCAAATCTAATCACATTTTCCCACAAAAAACTATTTTCTCTAACTACACTATTTCGCCAATGTCCACAATTAATTATTTAAGGGTGTGCGCAATAACGCAAAATCAACAAGTAATATTAAAAAACAACTAACAAATAAAAGAAAAATATCAAAAATAATTTAAAAAATCTTCTCTTCATTCCATTTCTTTTAATTCTTCATCTCCATTTGTTTCAGATGATGCTTTTCGATATTGAAGTCTTGATTTTGTCTTTAAAAAATTAAAAAAAAATTAATTTAAATCAAAAGTCACCAACCGATGTTAGCACTTTTCTAATCAAATCCTTTTTAATTTTGTCAGTATTTTTGGCATCTTCAGGTTCTACCATTGACATAATTCGTTGATCAAAAGCTGAGATATTTTCTGGTAAACATGTTGGGACCTGAAAAATATTTTTTTAATTTTTATTAAGAAATGACATTTCATCCAGGCCATTAGAGTCTCAAACTGACGAAGCAGAATTTAATGTTCTGTTAACTTCTAACTTAAAATGAGGTTACTGAAACTTCTTTCCTGTTCAAATTAAAGTTCCTTTCGACAATCAAAATCGTTTGGTATCATAAATAAGTTTCAGTAATGTCTAGAAGCAGTGACCCGGAACTTCTTCTGTTTATAACTTCTCTTCTAGCTATTAATAAAATCTAAATGTAACATCATTCGATTCAGCTTGTCGAGAGGAATCGATTGGTATCAGAAAAATACTTTAATAATTCCCAGAATTGGAGTTATGGACAAAAAAGTTTTTTGGGGACTAACCCCTAACCAAGTCATTAATTAAAAAAATATTTTAAAAGTAACCTGTCTAATAACTTCAAGTAATGCTGGATATTTTGGACGCAAATAAGAATAAACATCATAAATTAAAATTAATATTGGACCAGTTGCTTTAAAGAAATTTAAAAATTATTTTAAAAAATTATTTAAAAATTAATAAAAAACCTAATTCATCATTACAAAACATTTGTAAACTTCTAATACTATGAACAAGTAAATCAACTGATATTTGTTCATTAAACGTTGAAAAATACTTTAAAAAATAAAAAAAATGAGTTTGTGTTATATTTATATAATTAAAATAGATAGTTCTGGACCAAATAGTGGGTTTCCTGTACCCAGCCAATAATTTTTGGTTTCTAACTCAACCCAGAAAATTTTTTTTCAAAAATTCAGGAATCAGAATCATAGACAGCTAAAGTTCCCTCATCTACCTTCTTTTGCGGAGAAATTGGAGTTTATATTCTTTTAATGTCTAATAATATGACCAATATCTAGGGGGATTATTCGTGGACCACTTTTATAAATGTGGAAAGAAAGGTTATCCATAACAAAACAAAAAGATATTTTCCCTTTTATAATTCAAATTAGAACACAAAAATTATTTTATTAATCCCCTTTATATAAAAAAATAAACAAAAACCTCATGTACAATCACTGTAACTGCTGGTAAACATTTTACAACAGCTTGAGAATCTGGACATGTAATTAATTTTGCTAATAAACCAATTATATTTAGACGAGCATTCTTTTAAATTAAAATTTAAAACTCATTAAATTAAAAAAAGAAACCTCATTTTCCATCAATTTTCTAGATATTAAAGTTATCGGTAAAGGAACATCTTTTCTAGCATTTTTAAGTGAAAAAGATTCTCCAAGAATAAAATTAACAATAAAATAAGAACATTCTCTTTAAATTTTAAAAAAAATCAAAAATTAATTTAAAAGAAAAAACCTTGTTAATAAACTCATTGTACTTTCTGCAATTAATTCTTCTTCATTAGGTTCATATTCATCAATTGTTTGTGTTTGTTTAATTAAAGACCATTGCTCGACCAATCTTTTTTGTAAATGAAAGGCTAGACGGGTAACTAATGGAATTATTGTGTTGGAATATTGTGGTGGACAAGAAGTTATTATTCTAGACCTTTTAAATGAGAAAAAAATTAAAATTTCAAAGAAAGGGCTCAAAAATAATTTTTGGACATTTCATCCCAATTAATCAAAAAATCACCCAAAATTAAAAAATAATTTTAAAAAAAGTACCCACAAAACCCCCTAAAATTAAAAAAATTAAACCATGTTTTCCGTATCCAAAACCTCAAACGAAAGTTTAGTATTCTATTGTCTGTTGAATATAAAGTTCCAGTAATTAATTCAGTTGAATCATTTATTGAATAAATATTTAAAGGAAATTTAAAGAAAAATAAGCCAAGAATGCTTTGAACTAGATCTGAGATCTTTAAAAAAGAAAAGTAAAAATCAAAATTTAGAAATGAAAAGAAAGTCAGAAACTTAATTTTAAATATTTTTTCTTATTAAATAAAAGCCAAAAACAAAGGAAGGAATCGAACCTTTGCCCTGTACCACCAAAATCCAAATCACTACCGACTACACTAACGTTTAATTAACATGTGTTGTTTATAATTAAACTATCATTTATATTAAAAATTAAATATAAACCTCTACAATAAATTTTCTCATAAACATTGAAACTTCCTGGCTTCCATAACCATTAGAAAATTGACCAACTTCAAATTCATCAAACTTTTTTAAATCAGCTCCATTAGTTTCAGGTTCTAATGCTATTGAGGCTTAAAAGAAAGGAAAAAATTAATTCAAAAAAGAATTTAATAAATGGAGGGTCATTAGAGTCTAAGTCAACAAAGAACCCCAAGACAAACTGAACAAAATTTTAAAAGAAAATTCTTTTGAAACCAATAAAGGAAGAGATAATAGGAAGAGACCTTTCAAAGGAAGAGACCTTTCAAAAAAACCTATCAAAAAATTAAAATTAAAAAAACCTACAAACAAGTGTTTGTCTTTCAGATGGCACCATTTCTAAAATACTTAAGCCATAAATTGGATTGATTTTTGAAGAATATTCTGGCATATAAATTGCTGTTAAACATCTTTAGTATAATAATTAAATAAAAAATATTGAAGAAAAAAAACCTGCAAAATCGAAAGAATTTTGGTAAAACAGTAAAAAATAAATTAAAAATATTGGCTGATGATTGTTCATCACAAGGCACTTCTACTTGGTTTAGTACACCTTCTAATGCTGTTAAACTTGCTTTAAGCTGTAAAAATTAAATTTTAAATATTAAAAAATAAAAAATGAAAGAAAACTAGGCAAAATATAAAAACAAAAAAATTAAAAATTTTGTGTGGGATGAAATGTCATCGAAAGAAAATTTTTTTCTAAACGTTCTAAAAAATAGAGAGATAAACCAGAGGACAATCTTAGCATCCTAGTGGAACCAAAGAACCTCAAAACTACTAAAAAAATTAAAAAAATAAAAACAAACATTAAGTCTACTGAGGTAATATGGACAACTTTGATTAGCTACAGCCTTTAAATCAGGTGCAAAACTCAATCCAGTATTATTCAAAAAATTTTCCATTGAAGAAGAAAAAGGTTCATTTTCAATATAATTAATATCAAATTGTATAGCATTTCTTAAAAAATTTGTTTTTTCTTCAACAGAAGAAGCTAAATTGCTTAAAGAAGCCAAAACATGAACAAGATTAGCTCTTTGCATCATTGAAACATTATTTGAAACTTGACTAACTAGATCAAATACATTACGAGCAAATGGCTTTAGAAAAATAATTAAGAGGTTAATAAATAAAGAAATTAAATTTAAAAAAAAGAAAAATTAAAAAAGAATTGGGTGATGAAAATTTAAAGAGATAAAATGTCACCAAAGGACTTATGTTAGCCTTAAAAAACAAAAGTTCAAAATAAAAATCATTAAGGAATTCCGGAAGATAGTTTGTCTCTTTGAAAGGAATTTTTAAAGAAAAGGACAGAAAACTTAACGGAAAAGTCTTCTCAAAGTGGGGGTCCCAAGAAATAATTCTTTTTTTTCCTAAGGAAAAGGTTCATGATGTCTTAGCTAATTTCCCAAGAGAAATCCCATAAATAATTTAAAAAATTCAAAAAACAAACCTTAACTTGTTCAGAAAATTGAGAAACAATTTTTAATAAAAGAGCAATACAATGCCTTTTTGTTGCAGTAATTTCAATATCAACATTATTTTGATTATTAACCATTAAAATTAATTTTAACAGATCCAAAACATTTAAAATTCTTTCACTAAAATTTTCAAAAATTTGAAAAAATGAAGATAATGTTGATAAAAGTCCATTCATAAATATTGGAAGAGAAAGTGAAGAATTTAAAATATTTAAACAACATTGAAATATTGAATCAAATAATTCCAAATATTTTCTTCTAATTGTTAATGTTGTTAATAATTCATTTTGATATGAACCAGAAATTACAGCAGTTAAAAAACGTTTCATTAAATCCCATTCATCAGAATTTACTGAAAATTAAGAGGCAAAAAAAGAAATTTTTTTTTTAATTCTAAAAAAATTAAAAATTAAAGAAACCTTGTTGAGGATTTACAACACATCTATTCATTACCCAATCATTTACAACAACAAACAATTTATCAAAATGATTTGGCAAAGTTTCTCGAATTATTCGAAGGCAATAATCACGCAGCCCTTTAAAAAATAAATTTTAATTAATTTTATGATATAAAATGTTCTAGAGCTTAGTAAAAATTCTAAAAATATTTTAAAATCCCAAAATTGAATGGATATCAAAAATAAAACGAATGTATGTCAAAATAAAAACAAAATTCAACTGATGGGATTCGAACCCGCAATCCTCACAACCGAAAATTCAACCTCCTATCCATTCAACCACAACACCATCTTAACAGAATACAAAAATATAAGCTTATACATAATTAAAGAAATAAACAAACTTAAATATTCTCTCTGCATATCATCTTTATTTTCATAATCCATTCGGGAATATTGAAATGTTAAATCTTCTTGTCCAATTGTTGGAGAACAAGTCTTCAAGTTATAATTAATTTAAAAATAATTTTATTAGAAAAAAACCTTGCTCATTGCTCTAGGCAAAATTTTTAAAAGTTGAGGAGTATAATTTAAAAAGTCTTCATTGGCTGAGATTTTTTCATTAGAACAAAATGTTGCAATTACTTGAGCAGTTTCAGCACGAATATACTTTAAATTAAATAAATTTAAAAATAAAAAAAAATTAAAAGAAACATACAATTGAAGGATGAACAAAAAATGCAGACAAAGCAGAAATATAAAGTGAAAAATTAGGTGGAGGTTTCATTACATAAGTCCAAACTTCTGATAAATGAATACCTAATGCACATAAGAGATCTAGTAGAGCCTGGAAATAAACTTTAAAAATAATAAAAATAAAAAAAAAATAATTAAAAAAATGCGGACTAATTTTGCGGACAAAACTTCGTCCGCAAAGACCACAATCGAAGACAAAGTCTTGAATGAGAACTCGAAAACGAAGAAAGAAACATTCTAAACTCCCTCTTTTAATTAAAAAAAATAACAAACCTTTAAATATTTATAATGTTCACAACTTGTAGAACTATCTGCTGCTGCTGCATTTGCTGCTGTCAAAATTTGGCGCATTGGAACATCTCTGAATAAAGAAACGACAATTGGCGTCTCAATGGATTTTGCACATTTTCTTGAAGCTATTTTATAAAGGCATTTGGCTGCTTCTTCGTATAAATTCATTTCAGCGATTTGTCTAAAATTTTGGGATCAAATGTCATCATTTTTTATTTTTAGACTTTTAAACATTTTCAAGGAAAACCAAGGTCCACGAGTCAGAGAATAACCAAAAAACAACAATAAAAAACTTACAAATAAGCACAAAGAACATCCACAATAGCATCAACATGTTCTTCCAAAGTTCGAGTAACAACCCATTCAACAATTTCAGACAAAGCTTTAGTAGCTGCCAAACTAACAAAGACTGAAGTTTCTTCTGTTTTGAGGGCATAAACGATTGCAGCCAATACTGGAGAGACTTTTTGTTTGTCTGTTAAATCTTGACAAATATATCCCAAAGCTTCAAGTGACGATTCTTTTAATAATGGATTGTTGACATCACTTTTTGTTACATTGGAACTTAGACGGTCAATTAATTCTGGCCAATGCTTTAAATTTTTGAAAAAATAAAGAAAAATTAAAAAAAAAGAAATACCCTTATCGGAAATTCAATACAAGAAATAGCAGCAACACACTGAGCAGCTGTTGATGGCCTAACTTCCGTTCCAAGTGTTTTTAAAACACATTCTTTTATATATTGACGAACATCTAAGGGGATAGATAACCATCTTTAAAAAATAAAATTTAAAAATTTTTTAGAAGAATCTTTCAAGAAAACCTTGTTTTATTTTTATCAAAAGAAGATTGTTCTCTAGAAGATAATACATTTTTTAATTGAAGACCAGCAGCATGACGAATAAATGGAGGAGAATCAGTATTTGCGAGAATTGTTGCAAGTTGTTTCACATATTCAGACTGTTAAAAAAATAATTAGTCAGAAAATTGAGTTTAATTGAGTTCATCGATAACCTGGGAGAAGGGGGAAACAAAGTCAGGGACCCACTCCAATTCAAAAATCGGAACAAGAAAAATCTATGGAACTATTTTTTTTCTGGCCCACTAAAATCCATTATAAACCTAAGAAACCAAATAAAATCTAAAAATTTGAAACTAACAAAATTTCCAGTCATTGCCTGTTGCAGAAGGGTGAGGGCATATTGCTGATCTTTAGAATCTAAATTTAAAAAAATTAATATATAATCTAAAAATACAAAACCTGAAGAAAGAGTTTTTTCCAAAACTTGTGAAAGTTCCATTATTCTTTAAAAGATTTACAAAAAAATCATTTTCAAAATATTAAAGAAAAGATAAATAAAATTGAATCATAAATAACATTATGTAAATAAAAGAATAAAAATATTCATTCAATCAATCATTTTAAAACGGAATGATTACAACAGACAAAATAATGATAAATATAGAAACCCAAAATGCAACCCAAAAAATTAATGCAAGAAAAATCGAAAGTCAAAGAATAACTAAAAATAGATGGGAGGAAGACCTAGCCAGGCTAACAACAAAATAAAAATCTTAAAATTTTTGTTTTCAAAAATGACTTAATTGGAAATAGAAAATCTCAATAAAATTTATAAAAATTAAATAAATAGTCTAATACTATAAATAAATATTATGATATGCAACTTATATAAACCTTTAAAAACCGTTAGCCTTTCCAATATCGATAGAAGCAATACATAAAAATCATAAAGAGAACACAAAGAATTAGAAAAAGCAGCCAATCCTCTTCTAATCTCTTTTCTATCATTCGCAAGGTTGTGTTTGAAAGGCCAAACTAAAATTTAATAAAAGTGAGTCTAAAAACTAACTAAAAATAATTTTAAAAATTTGTTGAGTCATCCAGGATCAAAATAAACTTATTTAAATAAGTATTAAAAATGTTTGCCACCAGTGGGATTCGAACCCTCGCCTCACTCAACCCAAAACCAGGACCTATACCATTGCACCAAAACCAATGTTGACAATGACTGTTAATTTTTCAACTATATTTTTAATTAAATAAACAAACCATCTGTCCAACGTCCAAAATCCTTCGTTTAACACCTTTAAGTTCGTAATGTTGTTCTTTTAAGTTTTGTAAAGTATATTCTCCTTGTGCCAAGAGTTCGTCTAATGCATTATTTGAATGTCTCAATCTATCATTGAAAACAAGTTCTTCTCCTTCCAAATCTAATTTTGTATCGTTTTGTTTGCCAAATCTTGAAGACATTTTAGGGACAAAAAAAAAGCCCGGACAAAAAATGCCTGTTCGATATTTGTCTCTCTTATGCTTGAGTGTGGGGATACATACTCTCTCGTTCTGCGTCTATGCAAATATCGAAAAATATCGAAAAGAATGCGCATTTGCATAAATAACATTAGAGAACGAAGTGCGGTAAAATGCGCAGTTTTCTGCTGTCTATATCGCAGTGCATTCTTTTCGATATTTGCATAGACGCAGAACGAGAGAGTATGTATCCCCACACTCAAGCATAAGAGAGACAAATATCGAACAGGCATTTTTTGTCCGGGCTCTAATATTGAATAAAAACAACTAAAAACAAAATGAAGAATATTAAAACAAAAAAGAAAATGAAATAACAATAAACAAAAGAAAATATGAAAAAATGACCAACGAGAAAAATTTTTTTGGTAAATGAAAGAAAACAAAACGTAGAAAATTGGACAAAGTAAAAAGACGTTTCAGTGCCAAATTAAAAGTGTCGTAATTTTAATTAAAGGCAATAGAGTATGAAACAATAAAGTTGTGGGATAAAAAGGATAATCTTTTTAAATCTTTTTAAAGTAACAAAATATTTTAAAAATTTATTTAAAAATAATTTAATTTATTATTTCCCTCTAAATGTTTATTTTCCACTTTTCTACCCGTAAGCATAATTCCCTTTCCTCAATTTTTAAATGATTTGTTTGACTTTATTATCCAATTTTCTCTTGTAATTGTGCCTTCAGGCTTAGGCACACTCCCCAACGAAGGCCTGGAGGAAACTTCTTTCCAACGAAGTAATTAAAGCTTTAAGGGCATTTTTAAGGAAGTTAACTGTTCTGTAGTCAATTTAATATTTTCAAACTTTTCACTTATTCCAATCTCTGATTTATCCTTTCATATTTCTATCATTTTTTATTCTTTCAGATTGGAATAATATTTAGCTAATTTTTATGAAGATGAAAATTAGTCATATGACAATTTACATTAATGGGGATTATTTAAAAAAAAAGTGGTTTTGACATAATCAACTCTAGATGGCATTACTTTAAAATAAAAAAAAGCTTGTCATAAGACCTTCTAAGAAGCTAAAAAAATAAAAAAAAAATTTTCAAACCGAGACAAATATTTTTTTAAATTTTTGTTCATTAGAGTCTGGCAATAAAAGGCAAATAATTTTTATTTTATTTTTTTAATTTTTTCTTTCAGATTTCTTTTCATTCCATTAATTCCTTCACTTTATTAATCCTCCACAGACTTTTCTTTTTTTCCGGATTGGGGATGGGCGGAAGTTGGATATTACACACAAAATATTTAATAAGACTCAGTCGCCACTAGCAACCGCGCGTTAAAAGGAGATTAAAACAAAAAGGTGGTGAAAGTAATTTATTTAGAAGGCTGATAGCTTTTAAATGATTTTGAAGATAGAATTGAAGCTAAGAAGCCTTAGAAATTTATAAAATTTAGAAAAAGAAAACTCTGTTTGAAACCCTCTTTATTTATTTCCTGGTCAATAGAGTCCCAATCAATTGTTTGTGTTTTTCTTGGTATCATTTAGAGAGGGTTTTCAATTAAAAAAATAAAATTATGTAAAACCGCCGTTAGAATTACTCAATTTATTTTTATAAATATTTTTCTCTCTCTTCTCTGTGATGATTGGTTATTTACAGTTAGCCTAAAAATAGGCCACGCCCACTTTTTCTTCGTTTCTCAACAACACTCTAACCACTATAGACTGAAAACTCTTTTTCATATTAAAAAATATTGTCAGTCTTTCTCCATAATTTAACTTAAATATCAAAAAATCCTAGCCATCCAGGCCTAATAAAAATTTTTAAAACTTGAAAATCCTTTATTTTTAAAATTCACACTTTAAAAAAATTTAAATAATTAAAAAAAGTCAATTAAATAATCCCTTGTATTTTTTTCAATTTGATCGTGCTAAGCGGATTATTATTTAAACAAAAGTAAAAGTACTTAAAAAATCATTTTTATTATCCTCTTAACAGCTTCTCTAAAATCCTTTTGTTTTCTTTTAATAATCCGATTAATAAAAAGGAAGCGATTTTCTTTGAAACTTTTAATAATCACTAAACAATAAGTATTTTAAACACCTTTTTTAAAATTATTGATTAAATGATAATACCTAAATATTATAATGATTTTTATCAAGTAAAGGAGAACTAAGACTCTAATGTCTACACTGTATAATGTTTCCGGAAAATGTTTCAAAAACATTTGCTTTTTCAACTTGAAGCTTAAAAATAATTAAATATTTCCGGAAAATTTTATTTTCTATACTTTTCCGTAAAACATTGATTTAAACAAACAATTCTTTCTTTACTTTTCCGGAAAACATCATTTAAACATTTATTTAATTTTTCCTGAAAACATGACTGAACAATCTTTATATTTCGGAACGGGCCAGGTGAGTCCCGCCAACTGAGTACCGCCAACTGAGTCCCAGAAACTGAGTCCCGGGCCAACTGAGTCCCGTTCCGACTGAGTCCCGCCAACTGAGTTCCAGGTAATCAGTTGGTCTATAAACATAAAATTTGGTCTTCTGAACATGTTTTTCGAGCCCCAACCGTCAAGAGAACAGTGTTTCCTTTCTCTATTTCTCATCCGCACTCCTCATTCAACACTTTTTGGTGGTACTCAGTTGGCTGGGACTCAGTTGGCCCGGGACTCAGTTGGCGGGACTCAGTTAGCGGGACTCACCTGACCCCAACCGTTTATATTTATGTTTTTGGCGTTTTGTTGGGTTTATTATTGATCTACCATTTACTAATTTAAATAAACACAATTGTTTATTCCCCATCATTTCCTACTATCTCCCAAAAAATTATTTTTTTTCTCGAATTGTTTTATCAATTCATTTCAATATTTGTACATAATTTATTCTTGTTATTTTACTCCCGTTGTACATAATCCTCTTTTTTTTAATAATGCTCGCAACGCGTTGCCGATCGGTGCTTGGAAAACACAGAAATATCGCGACATTGAAAAAAGAAAAAATTGAAGGAGTAATATATTGGGTGTGAATCGCGAAGTTTTTTGATGAGATAAAATAGAAATGTGCGCCATGAATATTTTTTAATAACACGAAAACAGGGAAAACATCGCTTAAACAATGTTTTTCATTACTTTCCGGAAAACTTTATCCAAAATATATTTAGAACTTTCCGGAAAAACATTAATGTCTCCACTATATTTTCCGGAAAAGTTGTTCAAACTATATTTTCTATAATTTTCCGGAAAACATCTATCGTTATATTATGTTTTTATCAATTTTTGAATGTTTTTGGCGTTTTAAATGAAACTTTAAATCAATAGCGCACATCTTCACAACGCGAGAATAAAGTTTTAATGGAAGGAAATGTTGTGAGAGATTGTAATAAAATAATGATAATCCGGCGATGATGATGAGTTGTGTTGTTGCTCATGTTATTTCTAAGGGATGAACGCGTGTGAGAAAATGTAAATAATCATAGAAAGGACAAGAAAAATATTTAAATAAAGAGAAAGGGGGCAAAATAGATTTATATTTTTACTAAAATTTTGAGGGACGTCTGGAAATTTTTTGGAATTTTAGAAGGTAAAAATAGGGTTATTTGGGATGTACGTGACTATTCTTATTATGCGTGGCTATATGTAAATTTAAAAATAAAAATCTCTTTTAAAAAAGCTTAGCTGTTTCTTCTATTTGTCTCGCAATCTTTTTTGTTCTTATAAAATATAGTAATTCAAATATATAATAGATCTACCATTTGTAAAATTAAATCCTTATTAAAAAAAGTAAATGAGAAATTTGCCTTTTCTACTGCTCTTTGATCAACTAATTCAAAATTGTAAAAGAGAAGAATGAAGAAATTGTACAAATATTAAAAATTAATAGACTTTAGTTGCACAGATGTTTTTGAAAATAGACAGAAAATAGGCACATTTTGATTGGTCAAAAAACAAAAAAAAAAAGAATATTGGGCATTTGAGTTTGAGACTTTTAAAAAATTTTTTAATTTTTGGGCGCACCACTACACTCATTTTGTCGGAAAATGGACAAACACGGATGAATTAGTGGCAAGGAATTGGGGAAGAAAAATGAAGATTGATGGGCATAACTAAAAAAACACACACAAACACCCAGTCTTTTCCTTGCACATTGCCAATGGTCATCTTTGAACGATCAAATTTAAAATTAGGATAATTTTGACTCCGCCTCCTAAAGAAAGTTTTTAAATAAAGTTTTGAAGTTTTATTTTTCATTCTTCTCAGACGCAAACATTGTAAAACTTCGATTCCTTAATTATATTGAATGTTTTCCGGAAAAATAGTTGAGAATAGAGTTTAGATGTTATATAATAAATGTTTTCCGGAAAATATGAAAAATAATGTTTAGATGTTTTTCCGGGGGGATAAATAATATTCTCCGGAAAAGATTGACTTTGGTTTTTGCCTAATAATTTTAAAATCTTTTCATAATTTTTAAATATTTTTCCAGGTTTAAAAATATATTCATTTATTAAAAAAAATTTTTTTTGACTCTTCTTTATTGACTTTTCTTCTTAAAATGCTTGGTTAGTTAAAATTTTCTTAAAAACAACAATTTTACAAACAATGTTTTTGGAATTAAAAAATGTTTTCCTGAAACTTGAAAACAATGTTTTCCGGAAAAATTAAAAACTTATTTCTGATGTTTTTTAAACAAAGTTTCTTTCCGGAAATATGTATATTTTTTAATCTTTCCGGAAAGCTTCTTTAAATTAATTTTTCAATTAATTATATTAAAATAAGCTATTAACATTTTTTTAATTTTAAGCCGCTGAGGATTTGGCACAATCTGCCGCCGTTCTTTGCCATAGAGAAAAAGATGAAAGCAACGAAAAATTAGAAGAAATTAATACTAGTACTTCTCTCATAACTACAACTTCACAACAATTATTACCAACAACATCTTCAACAATTCTTTCCCCAACTACTTGTAGCTCTTTAAATTCTTCATCTTCATTTTTAAATAATAGCAACATCTCCTTTTCTTCTGTCAACTTTAATAATCAACAAAATAATCAACTTTTTGACTATGGAATAAATAATGGAGAAAATGATTTTACGCAAATGGCTGTTTCTCAACAAGCATATGCTGCAGGTAAAATAATAGAAACAAACTTAATTTAATAAATATTTTCCGGAAAATAATAGAAAATAATTTTTAGGTGTTTTCAGGAAAGTAATAAAATCTATATTTTTCCTGGAAAGGAATAGAAAATATAGATGTTTTTCCGGAAAAATAAATAGTATTTAAATGTTTTCCGGAAAAATGAAAATAATATATGTATATTTTCCTGAAAACATCAATTTCCGGAAGATGTTCCTAATAATGTTTGACTTGTTTTTATTGAAATACTATAATTATTTAAATAAATTAGCTGCCGCCGCGATGCAACAACAACAAAATCAACATTCTGCTGGGGCTTTTGCCGTTGCTGCTGCTGCATATTTCAATGCTACAAATGGTGTTGATGCTTCAGGAGGACGTAAAAGAATATTTTTAAAAATTCCAAATTATTTCCCTTATTTTAAGCTATCCAACCTAGAAAGAACAGACGTGAGAGGACAACTTTTACTCGTGCCCAGCTTGATGTTCTTGAAGACCAATTTAATCAATCTCCATATCCTGACGTTTATTTGAGGGAGCAAATAGCTACTAGAATTCAACTTCAAGAATCCAGAATTCAAGTAATCTTTTTATTTTTATTTTTCTCTTTTGCCTGATTGACCTTAAGGAATTTGAGAAATATTAAAATAAATAAATAATATACTAAATCTCCTTTGAAATCAAATACTTTCAAAAACAAAATCGAACGGATCCAAGAGAGAATTGAGAGAAAGTTTTAGAAAAAAATAAAAGTAAATTAAAATTGGTTTATATTTCTTTTTATTATTTTTGGTATAATTTCCGGAAAAATAATGTTTAGATGTTTTTACGGAAGAAAATGCAAAATAAAATTTAAATGTTTTTCCGGAAAGGAGAATTAAAAATAGTTTTCTGATTCTTCTGATATTTTTCTCTAATTTATATAACAAACATTGATTTCATTAATTTATATTTTTCAGGTTTGGTTCAAAAATCGAAGGGCCAAGGTAAATTAAAATAATTAAGTAAATTGTAAATCAGAATTCTCCAAAATTCAAACTTTAAATAATATATCCCATAATTTAAGCAACGTCAACAAGATAAACAAACAAAACCAAACAAACCCCAAACTCTTGCTGCAATGAAAACAGCGCGAATTGCTGCAGCACAAGCAGCGGCAACAGCTACTCAAAATAGTTTAAATGGACGTTCAATTTCTTTAAAAAATGGGGGAGAACGTAAAAGAGCTGTTAATAGAAATTTAAATTATATTGATAAATTTGACTCTGATGTTAATATGTTGGCTAATAATTTTGTTGGAATGGGAACTGAAAGTAGAAGTGAACCTGAATCTGGAGGGTAATTAATTAAATTAATTTTTAAAATTGAAAAAAAAATATTTTTTTTTTAAAGAACACCACTTCAATCAGCACAACAACAACATTTAAAATTAGAATTATTGGCAAATAATTCTGATAATAATTCTCTTTTAAATGCTTCTAAATTTCTTGGTGTGGTTCCTCAACATTCTCCTCCACCTTATAATCATCAATTTAATTTGTTTGGAAATCCGTTTTTTCAAGTAATTAAATTAAAATTAAAAATTTTTAAATTAATTTTTAAATAAATGTTTTTCCGGAAATAAATTAAAATATGTATGTTTTTCCATAAAATACAATGTCTATTTTAATAATGTCTATTTTAATAAACTTTTTCCGGAAAACTATCTCCAACATTGTTTTATTAGGTATATTTTTTTCCGGAAACATATTTTAAATATTCTCCGGACAAACATCTAAATTTTATGTTGTTTTTTCCGGAATATATCTGGCAACAAACATTTTCTATTTTCCGGAAAAACATCTAAACATTATCTTTCTTTATTCCTTAAAAACATTATAATTATTTTAACTATTCTTTTAAGCGTTGTGGGCAAATAAATAATGGACAATTAGCACAAGAAGTTGAAGAAACAAAAAATTTCGAAAAAAATGTCTCGAATTATGGAAATACATTGACAACATCTTCTTTCACTCCTCCACAACAAATAAATCCATCAGAAATAACAGAAGAAATAGCAAAAATATTAAATGAACAGCAAAAACAAAATAAAAATTTTAATAATTCTTTAAATCCTCAAAATAATTCTTTAATCAATCAAAATTGTTGGCAAATGGATAATAATTTAGGTTTAACAACAGTAATGTCTAATAATAATTCTGTTGCTTCTATGCATGGTTAGACAAATTTTTATTATAAAAAGTTTTTTTGAGGTCCTCATTTTGAACATTTAATATATTTTGCTTAATTGTTAATTGTTCCAAAATGAATATATCTTTTAATCTGATACCTCAAAATATATTTATTTATCCTTATTGAAACTCCTCTATTTTCCGTATTTTCAAAGAAAGCCCCTTCCCCTTCAAGCAAATTCGAAAAATAAATTCCAAAACACTACTATGTTACGTCTCATTTTTTCAGGTTATATGCCATCACCTTTCCACTATCCTCCAACAATGAGCAGCAATTTAGCTGCAGATTTTGCCATAACTGGGTATTTCCCAACTTCTTTAGTAGACCACCAACAATCTCCAAAATTAGAACAATCAACAGCTGCAGCAATGCCCTTGTATACGTATGAAACTTTCCCGTTTTATGCAACACAACCATTTGTTGCTTCGAATGGTAATCATTCTCATATTCAAGGAAATAACCAACATTTTCATTAAATATATTTTTAAGAAAAATTTAAAAATCTATCTCTAAAACTTTTTTACAATTTTGTAGAATTGTACTTAAATATATATTTTTAAATAAATACATTCATAATTATTATATTTTTAGAAATTTTATGCTACATACAAATTAGATGATAAATCTTTTTATTTCTTAGTATTTGATAATAAAAAATTAAAATCTAAAAACAGAAAATAATAAGAAAATTAAGTAATAAATTTTAATATGTTATAAAAATAAAATTTTTACTCTTTATTCAATTTATTCTTTTAATAATGATTTCTTTGTTGTTGTCTTCGGTTTTCCTCCTGTTGTCGTCGAATGTTAGAAGCTGCCATAGCCTGATCAAAATATGATTATTAAGAAGATTAAGATATAGAAATTATTAAGAATTTTATCTTCAAATTTAGAAAATTTTTCTTTTAATTAACTACCGAAGCTGCTGCCGCCGCCGCAACCGCCCCTCCTGCATACACAGGTGGCACAACAACACCTCTTTTCTTATTTCTCTTAATTATTTCATGATTTCTATGCTTATGTTTAAATCCACTTCTTTTATTTCTTTTTTCATTATTTTGTTCAATTTCTCTCATTTTTTCTTCTTTTTTAGGTTCTTCAGGTTTTTTATCAGACTTTTTATCCTCTAATTCATCTACTTTAGATAATACCTCTATAGCTCCTTTATTTCGATCTTCTTCATTTTTGGATTTTTTACGTTTAGCAGATTCACAAAATATTGCTAATAAAAGTAAACACAAAAAGAATGTCAAAAAATAAAAGTTTTTCATTTATTTTAGGATAAAACTACAAATTTAAAAATTAAAAAACGGTAGTGAAAATTACAAATTGTAAAAAGGTTTATTAATAAAACTACAAATTGTAAAATAGCTTTTTAATAAAATTACAAATTGTAAAAAAGTTTATTAATAAAACTACAAATTGTAAAAAAGTTTGTTAATAAAATTACAAATTGTAAAAAGGTTTATTAATAAAAATACAAATTGTAAAAAGGTTTATTAATAAAAATACAAATTGTAAAAAGGTTTATTAATAGAACTACAAATTGTAAAAAGGTTTTTTAATAAAACTACAAATTGTAAAAAGGTTTGTTAATAAAATTACAAATTGTAAAAAAGTTTTTTAATAAAATTACAAATTGTAAAAATAAAATCAGAAGTTGAGAATGAAAAATTACAAATATGAAAATATTTAATGTTCTGATTATTATTATTATTTTGTGGGGTTTATCAATAATCTATCTAAAAATGAGAAAATTGATAAGGAAAAATATTTATGGAGATTATTTTTGTTCAAGATAGGAGGAATTTTTGGCTCTTAATATATTTTTGTTATTTATCAAGTAATGTAGAAAGCCAATATTTTATCTAAATAATTTAATAAAAGTCAAAAAGAGTGCTTTTTTAGAAGAAAATGAGAAGCTAAATAATGAGTGAAAAAACTAGCGAAAAATATTTGGTTCTCACGCACTTTAGAAAATAATACCAAAATTATTTAAAAGACTTAAAATTTGATATTTTGGATAGAGTAATATACTCTAGAAAAAAGCTGTCACTAAATGAAAAAAAAGAGTAAGTGTTCTTCGTTATGAGCTGCCAAGGGAACTGGAACGGCATAAATCCAATTAGTTAGTCTTCTAACTGGCATAAAAAAAAAGAAAAGGATATGGAGAATGGAACTAAAAGAACTAACTAGAGCGAAAAAAATAAAAATATTTATGTATATGTTTCAACAATTTTTTGCCAAAAAAGTAGAAAAAATGAAGAAAAATATTTTTGAGAATAAAAATTCTCACAGTTAATATTTAATTAAATTTTTATAAATTCTTTTATTAAAATAATAA
>ABLG01000756.1:0-30024 GCA_000172435.1 Meloidogyne hapla
AAAGGGGAGAGACAAAGAGGAGGGGAAGAGGAGAGCGCACGCTGCATGGCTGCAGGTCGACTCATAGAGGATCCCGTAATTAAATAATTTAATAATCAAAAAATCTTTTTTTTTCTTTGTTTATTAAAAAACCACAAATAAAGAACAATATTTTTTTTTTCTTTTTTTTTTTAAATATTAAAAGTAATTCGATAACTTCCTGGATGTTTCTTTTATTATAAATGGCCAAATATTTTTAGAAAACGTTTTAAAATAAAAGGAAGAGAAGAAGAAATTTGGGGGAAGGTGTGTGGTATTTTTTAGTGCGCGAATTCTTTTTCCTCTCAACAACCTCTTTTCCTCCCCTCCTCTAATTCAACCCCGTTCCACATAGCAATCAAGAACAAAGAAATTGAAGAAGCTATTTTATATGAAAAGGAGGTAAGGAAAGAAAAGATGTAAAAAATTTAACAAAAAGAGAATGTTAACGACCTATCAATTGCCACACATTTTAATTTTTATTCATTACCTCAATATGGCCATTAATATACATTTGGGGTTATTAAGGTGTGGGGATGTTCCGGCAAAAAAATTGTCAAATTTCATCAGATAATCAGATTCTCTATAAATTTTGGTTTTGTAATTAAGAAGTTATGAGAGAATAAAAATTTTGAAATTTTTTTTTGAAATTTTCGGAAAGGAAATATGTATTACATTAAACAATTTTCTATAAAAATTTACAAATATAGTAGTCCTCCAATTTCTCTCTCCTCATCTTTCTCAATCTCTTGTGATGGTGAGACTTTCTCAATCCTCTTCTCTTTTTATCTCTCTAATAATCCCACTCGATTGAATAGACAATTGCGCAATTTTATTTCTTTTTTAATATTTTATATTTCCCCTCAAAGTATTTCATCTTATTTAATTTTTTAAGATCTTCCCCCCTCCATTCATTCATTTTTCCTTTTCTGGCATTAAATCGGCTTTTAATATTCAGGCAAAGCTATAGTATTCTCCTTAAAAATATGAAGATTTTATTTTTTGTCGGAATTTTTACTGCTTTTGTTATTGGTATTCAAGGTGGAGGTGAAAGTGTTGTTGGAATTGGTTAGAAATTTGAAGATATATTAAATATAGGTATTCTTTTAAATTAGGATCAGCTGAAAAAACTAGCAATTCTTCAAAAGTTGATGGAGGTGGTGGTGATGTTAGTTCTGAAAAGACAACTGCAGCCTTTTCTTCTGGAGAGCTTACAACATCAACAATGCCAAACCCTTCCCCACCGGCTAATCATCCAAATTCTGGTGAATCACCTTCTGAGCAAAAAGTAAAAAATTTATTAAAAAGTACTAGCTACAAATTTCCTTTTAAAGGTAAGCTCACAATCCGCTGAGAAAGAAAAACCAGAAGAAAATAAAGCTCCAACGAATGCAAAGGTACAATAATGAAAGGTAGATTTTCAAGTTATTTTCTCTTTTTAGGATATGTCTTCTGGCCCTGGTACTGGAGGAAGTGGAACGGGTACAACAAGCGCTGAAGGTACGTCTTTCTATTCCATATAACAAACAGCCCTGTATAAGAGACTTACTCTTGCCTAAATTAATTTTATTTTTTAAGTTGGACATTCAAGCAGTGAACAACCACCAAATGGAGCAAACCGATCATATCTTCTTGGATGGCTAACTCCTTCAATTTTGGTTTTTCTTGCATGGGCCATGACTTTCTAAAACAAGGAAAACGAATTGAAATTTTTCTCTAAAATTAAAAGTCTCTCCTCCTTTTCTGCTCTTTCTTTCTCTCTAGATTATATTTAAAATTAGAAAATGTGTATTTGAATTTAAACAAACAAAACGGTGATTTAAAATATTTTTTTAATTTTTTCCAAAAACAATTTTCCTATCATTTTTATTTTTAAAAGATAAAAATAAATTTTGAAAAATTCATTTATTTTTACAAAAAAATCAATTTTCAAGAGGGGAAGGAATCATTAAAAATTCCTAATTAAATCCAAAAATTAATAAGATGAAAAATTAGATGGAGAATCAGGACCATAAAGAATAAAATAAAGATCACTCAAATAAATACGCACCCGTGTTTCCTAAAATTAAAAAAAATATATTTTCTAAATTATAAAAGTCTGCATTACAGTATCAGGATTTGAAATAATTGTCCAAATTGCATGACATAATCTTTTTGTATTTAATGGATACATAGCTGCGCTATAAATTAATTTAAAATTATTTTTATTAAATATTTAGCTAGGATTTCTTGTTTTAAACAAAATTAGTGTCAAATATATTTTATAATTTCAAAAATAATATTTAAATAATAATAACTTGTCTGTATATTCAAAAGGTGGTTGTAAACAAAGTCTATGTGCAAGTGAATATCGAATATAAGGATTTGTATCAGTAATTATAACATCAATTAATCTAAGAATTGTACCAACAAATGATTGAGATCTACTTCTTCTAATCATTGCAATAATACAAGCTAATGAAGTAAAACGAAGCTAAAAATAAATATTTTTATATAAAAATTAAATAAAAAAATTACCGGAGCATAAACATTTTTGGATAATCCAAATTTCCAAAATACTAAAAAAATAAAAATTGTAAAGAAAATAAAGGGGTCTATTGGGATCGACAAATTAAAGATATTATTTATTTTTTAGGGTCAACAAAAATTCCCTTTAAAATCGATCCAACCTTCAGTGTCCTGGGGAATATGATGACAACGTTGTAACTGAAAATTAGTTTAAAAATCAATTTTAAAAAATCTTTATTTATTTACCTCATAAAGTACTTGTAAACAATGTGTACTAACAATTCTTTGAAAACTTGGTTTCATCATATCCATATTTAAAGAATGAGTAATTTCTTCTAAAACATTAGTTGCATGTACACTCATCTCTTGAGGTGTTTCTATTGGATTTTCTGCCATTACAAGAGTTTTTCCAAGGGCATGAATTAAAGAACCTCTTTGATAATCATCAGAATAACTTTAAAAAAATATTTTAAAAAATTAAAAAAAAAATTTTTCACCGATTCATTGAATTATCATTAAGTCTAATTAAACCCAATAAAAATTCAACAATATAATTTGGACAATATTTTCTTCCCTCTCCACGAATTGAACCAAGCGCTGATGGTAAAGACTTATAAAAATTTTAAAAATTAATTTATAAAAAAGAAAGTAATCTTTACCTGAAAAAGAAAATAATTTTGTAAATTTGAAGAAGTAGCAACATAATTATTTGCTTGAAGAATATCTGGGCAAGTTTTGCAACAAAAACTTTGTCTAATATAATCAAGAAGAGGAGGTGATTTACCTAATTGACTGTCTGGAAGACTATTGTAGATATGAACAAGACAAAATGCTGCTTCTTTTCGAATTCTTAAAAAATAGAGAAAATATTAATATGTATTAAGGAAGTTATTAAGGAAGTTTGGAGGGAAATCAGTGAAAAAATGACTTAACTCAATGAAAACTAAAGGTTAGATTGAGAAAACTCAAACTTGGAATTATCCTCTCATTAAATAATAAAGAAGTCTTAATTGTCCAAGAGAAAGAGACTTAATCAAAAATATATTTCATATTATTAGAAAAAGTAACAACTTGTAGTAAAGTTTTTCATTCCGAACAGTATCTTCAAGTATTGCAAGTGTTTGATGCCTAGGAAAATGGTGGAGAGATTCAATTGCTTGTTGTTGTGCCAAAACATCTCTCTCATAAAGTAAAATAAATTCCCATTGATAAAATGGTTGAGTCATAGAAATTTGACGTAAAAGAAGCATTTCTGGATCAACTCTTGAAAAGTAAAATTTTTAATTATTTTTAAAATATAAATTAACCGAATCCATAAAATAGGAGAATCAGCATCCATTTGAGATAAATCCATTTCAACTTCCTCTCCAGTACCCAAAATAACTTTTTTCCTTTTTAATTTTCTTCCTTTAGAGTGGCATTGAATATCATGTTTTGAAACAGCAGCATCTACTTGAACAGTATGGACAAAATGTCCATCAATTTCTTGGACGACAATAGTCAACGGACCGGCGTATCTAAAAAGAGAACGACGGAACTTCCGTTTAATTCATTTCACAAAATCTATGTGAGAGTTGATTTGAACATTTAAAAGAATGTATTGTTCCAGCAAATGACTGTTCCGGAGAGCGATCCATAAGCAAAAAAACAAAAATTACCTTTGACATCCAATAGGAGTAGGAACAGCTTGTCTAAGTTCTAATTCAATAACATTTCGTTTTCTATTAAAAGCATGAGAAACATGAAATTCAACATGTCCTCCAACATCAATCCATTGCTCAATAAAAGAAGGAAATTCTTGTCCAGTAACATCTGTAACAATTCCCATGAATGATTTTGTAGAAATTAAAAGTTGTGACCATTCAGCTGGTTTATTTAAATTTTGAGTATTTTGCATTCCAATACTTAAAATTCGTTGAAGAACCTTAAAAATAAATAATATTTTTTTGAATACTAAAAAATAAAAAAAAACTTTAATAAATTGTTCTTTAGGTAATCTCTTATCCAACATTCTTAATATTAAATGTCCTCTTTTAAAAAGTGTTTCTAAATAAAGAAGTGAACAAAGCTCTGGCAATAAACGATCAGAGGAAGATTCTTCAAATTCTTCTGATTTTGAACGAAGTGTTATTGGACCAAAACGTGCCTCGTATTCACACGAATCTTTTAAAAATTTTTGTATTTGAAAAAGAAATTCACAAGTCCCAAAAAATCGTTCAACAAAAATTCCAGTAATAAAACTAAAGAAATTGAAAGAAAAAATATTAAAAAATCTGAAACCTTGATATTGCTCCAATTAACCAAAGTTCAGAAAAATCTTTAGAAGTAACAAAACAACCAAAAAATTGTTGTGCCACTGCTTTTGCTAAAATTTGTCTCATATGTTGAACTGTATCCAAAATCTTTTTGTGATATAAAATATTTAAAGAAAATATTGAAAGACCAGAATATGTTGTTAATTCATCTGGAGTCTTAAAAATGAAGAAAATAAAAATTTTTAAAAGAATTTATTAAAATTTACCTGATCAACAAAAACTTGCCAATAAGTGCTGTAAGGAAATCTACATGAAAGCAATTCTTCAAAGAAAACAAATATTCTATTTAAAGAAGTCATTGTATGTCTAAGTAAAGGCATTAAAGATGGAAGAACAAAGCTAATAATCTAAAAATAAAAAAGGTTTTATTTCAATTTATATGTTTAACAATAAGTCTTTTTTTTGGAAAAATATGGAAAGAAAATATCTGAAAGAGTAAAGACATAAAATGGAATCGAAACGATAAAAAAAACCAATAAAAATCAATGAAATTTTGGTTTTTACTCCACTTTTTCTAATTTAATAGAAAACAAAAGAAAATTACTAAAAATAAATAGAAAAATATATAAGAAACACTAATTTTCTAAATAACAAAAAAGAGGATTCTGAAATTCTCATTATTTAATAAAAAATATCCCAGAAAAAAAATTAAAACCTCAGGCATTTCTGGTTGAACATACATTTGAAAATCTCCAATAGCAAAACCAATATTTCCTGGAGATGTTGGAACAAGTAATTGATAATGAAAAGTTTTTAGAGATTCATCATCCAAAACAGATGTTGTATCCTTTAAATATAATTTTTAATTTAAAAAAAATAAATAAAAATATACAATTAAATCACCACAACAAATAGCTGTTAAATTTTTAGGAACTGTAAATTCAAATCGCCAAACACAAAGTTGTGAAGGACTTTCAAAACAAGGAAGCCATTCTTTTGTACTAGATATTAAATTGCAACGAAAAGTAAATAAATGTGAAGAAATATTATTTTCATTAGAATTCTCAAAAACAAATTTTATACCCTGAAAATGATAAAATCTGAAAATGATTTTTTATAAAAATTCAGAAATATTTTTATAAAAATTCATTTAATAAAACAAAATTCATTAAAAAATCAAATAAATAATTACTTACATTTCGAGGTTTAGAAACAATTAAATCTATAGCAAGCCTTATAACTTTGTGTTTTTGAACATAATTAATGCATTGATCAGGAATTTTAATAATTAAATCACCTAAATGTGAATCTATTGCCTCAATAAAAGCTTTTTTGCATGATTGAATAGAATAGCTTGATTGATCATTTGATAAATTCTTAATAAAAAATAATTATTATAGGACATTTTAAAACAAACCAAATTTAAAATATTACGAGTATAAATTGCATCAAAATCATCAATTGTAATTTTTCCAAAACCTTCAAAATGTGCTTCATTTGGAAGAATACAATCTATAAAATTAATTTTTATTTAAAAAGATTTTTAGAAAAAAAACCCTTTCCAATATTGAGAATTATATTAGATAAATTAGTTTTGAGAGGAATAAAAGCAATTTCTGTTGAAACACGAAAAGATTGCTTTTCAAAATTTATTTGAGATATTTGAACACTTTGACTTAATATACGAAAATCGGATGAACTCATTTCTTGTAAAATAAAAAATAAAACTAAATTTATTTGGTGGGAAAATTTTTTGAAAAACCAACCTCCGAAGAAAAATTCTTTTAAATAATTTATTTAATTATTTATTTTGGCGTTTTGTTTTTAATCATTAATTTTAAATTAAAAATTATAAGCTTTGATTTTTATTTCAATCTAGATTAATCGATTATTAGTTTTCAGATATTTATCAAAAATTAAAGATGGGAGATGTGCGTATGATAATTGATTTTTTTAGTAATCAAGTTCCACAGCTTCAACTTATTCGTGAATCACTTGACAATCCTCAGGTTTTAAATTATTTTTTAAAATTGAAATGTTTTTTTTAGACCGATCAGTTAATACAAGCTTATAATTTTTTATGTGGCCTTGTACTTGAAAATATGAATTGTGAAATGGCAGACAATAATACTGAACAATTATTAGCTCGACCAAATTTAATAATTAGAACAAGAGAATCTGTGTAAGGATTTAAATTAAAACTATATTTTTAATTTTTTATTAAGTAATTTGGTCTTCGACAGCATTTTCAATGGGAATGATGAATTCTGTTATACAGATTTACTTCAACCTGATCCACGTAGAACCAGACATTTTCTATCTACTTTGATTCGTTTCTACCATTTTAAATGTGATATGTCAACAGAAGTTATTCAGATGGAGAATGATCTTGTAAGTTATTATGAAAATTTTGACCCTATTTAAAAAACAGGGCGCTTTGACTTATTTCCTTCAATTTTTTCTTATAAATTTTTCTTAAAATTGATTGTGAAAAATGGATAAACGCGGAAATTGACCATTGAGCCATGTAAGCAATTGAATGAAAAAATCAAAGTGCCCTCTTTTTAAAAAGCCAAAATTTCGTTTAAAATATTCCAAATTTTAAAGGAAGCTCAATGTCGCACTTACAAACTGGAAAAGGATTTTGCTTTAAAAACAGAAGCGGTAAATTGATAAAATTATTTTAAAATTATTTTAAAGTTTTAAAGGATATAAATAATGAAAAGAAACGTTTAATTGATCTTGAAGAAGAGAAACGTTTAATAGAAAATGAAGACATTCAAATGCAACAAGAATTATTGACAAAAAAGGCATTAATTGGTTCAGAGAAAAAAAATTATGAAGAAGTTCAAGAACATTTGAAGAAATTGGAAGCTAAAATTGTATTTTTTAAATTGAATTTAAATAATTTTTTGTTAAGGAAAATTATAAAGAAAAAAGTATTCAACTAGAAGAGACACTTAAAAGAATGGAAATGAACATTGTTACTTCTCCAGAACTTCTTATTGAAGAATTGGAAAAATTGGAGAAAAATCGATTAGATGTGGAATTAAAGTTGGAAGATACACAGTAAGATTTTATTTTATTAAATAAATACAAGGAAAATATTTAAATTAATTTAAAAAAATGTTTTTATTAAAATTCCGGATAACCTATCTCAATCTTCCATGAGAATTGAATTCAAACAAAAAATTTTTTACTTTTCTTTTTAATCTTCAGAAAAAATAATCGTAAAATTGAATATGAATTGGCTGAAATACATGCAATTGGTCAACGAATTGATGCTCTTGGAGATGACCTGGAAAAATTGGAAGAGTTTAAACGAAGAATACCTGAAATGAGAGGAAATGAAGATAAAATAATTCAAGAAGTAAATAATCTTGAGAAAGAAAGAAATGAGATGCGTAGTAAATTGGAACATATTAGCAAAGGAGTTGTTGAAGAAAGAACAAATATTAAAGAAAAGATTCAGGCTTCAAGAAATGAAGTAGAAACGATTAATCAAAAAATTAAAGATTTGCAAAGGTTTTTTTTAATCTTTAAAATTTTAATTTTTTTAAATTAAAGCGATGAAAAAGAACTTTCCAATCGACTTGTTAAAATAAAAGAAAATATTCGTGAATATATATCAAAAAATGAGGAAATGGACCGGAAATTTATTTTGACAACAGAACGTTTTGATGAAGTAATTAAAAATAGATTAAATGATCTTAAAATGTTAAAAAAGAAGGTTTTGAATAAATTTTTTAAAATTAGATAATTTTTTTTATAATTTTATAGACTGATGATCAACAAAATGTTTTGAACAACATCTTTATGAAGATGATGAAATCATAAACTTTAATCATTTTTGTGTGTAATTTTTCTTTATTTTATGCAAATAAAAAGATAATTTGACTAAAAAATTTTACTAATAGTATTAAACTATCCAATTTGGATTATTTCATATACAGTCGAATCTCTCTACTGTGGCGCCCCCTCCCGTGTCACTTTCCCTGACGTGTCACCAAGAAACCCATTTGGCTGGCCGCAGTTAAAATTGTTCTACGCAAAATTTCCCTCCTGTGTCACTTCTATGTTGTGTCACTTTCTCTACTATATCACACGGAGTCGGTCCCTACAAGCAAAAGTGACCTTCCCTCATAGATCACCCAATAATTTAGCCGCAATAAATTGAAATTTTCAATAATAAAAATTTTTTGACGTTATTTTTTTCTATTTTCTTGTAAATATTAAATCAATTTTGCTATTTTCTTTTAAATATTAAAGCATATTTCTATTTTCTTCTAAACATTAAATCATTTTGTAGCGATATGTCTAGTCCAAATAGAAAAAGAAGTAAGATTACTCTTGAAACAAAAAAGAAAATAATTGATGTATCGGCAAATCAAAATTCAACAGAGTTGGGCAAACAATTTGAGCTGCCACCTTCGACAATTAGAAGAATTTTGCAAAATAAAAGATCAATTTTAAATGCTCTAGAACAAGGAAATGAAGCTAAGCGAATTGTCCTTCGCCCAGTTAAACACGTGAATATTGATGAGGCACCGAATATCTACCATTGATTCCAATTCTGAACATCAAATTAATCTTTTAAAAGCGCTACATTTTCTTAGACGTGCCTGGGAAGAAGTAAAGACAGAAACAATTGAGCGATGTTTCAGAAAAGCTGGCTTTGTTTTAGGAGAAGACATAAGTTCTGTAATCAATGAGGAGGATGAAATAAACAATGAGCTTAACTCACTCTGGACGGAATATAATGTAAATCATTCTTAAACTTTATCTAGTAAACTATTTAAAATTCAGGAAAAAGAAGCAATGGAAGGAGATTTGGCTGAATATTTGGCTGTTGATCAGGATGTCGTCATTGGCGGCGATCTTACTTTTACTGAAATTGCGCAGATTTTTTCTGGTTCGACACAAGTAAATGAAGAGGACAATGAAGGTGATGAAGATGTTACCGAAATTGAGGACACGACTCCTCCTGTAACACTTCGAGAAGCTTATGACTCTTTGAATATTTTGCAGCGTTATGTCGATCAAAATCCTGGAGAAGGAAGGATGAAAAAGTGTGACGCTCTTGAAGATATATTATTTGAAGATAGGGCAAAAAACTTAAAGCAAAAAAAACTTTTTGATTATTTTTCACCACATAAATAAATTTTTAATGAAAATTTCTCTGTTGCGTCACGTCTATATTTTTTTGATTTTTTTTCTCTCTCTCATGTGGCACCCCCTCCTGTGTCACCTTCTCTATTGTGTCAGCACAATTCGGTCCCGAGGGGTGACACAGTAGAGAGATTCGACTGTACCTAGTTCTATTTTTGTTTTTAACTGTGAGAGCAAATGCAATACTGTTGTAAATTTTCAACTTACCTTATTGTTAGTAGCATTTTGTCTGTGTTCTTCTTGACATTTTAACCTTTTAATATTTTGCAATTTTTGCGTTAGTTATTTTGACATAGTAAGGTGTGTGTAGAAATAGGAGAGCGGAAAAGAGTAAAGTGTGAGAGTAAAGCTTTGATTTTCACATTGATTCTATTTTTAGTGATCTTGGTTTTGGCTACGTTTTGATTATTGTATTTTTATAATAAATATGATTTGACTTATTTAGTTTTTAGGTGTTTGAAATACTTGTCATTTTATAGTGCAAATATGATAATATCCCTTATTTTAGATAAGAATATTTTAAAATATTAAATGTCAACTGCCGTTTCCCCAGCATTATCTATGGATGACTGGAAAGCAGAACTTAATCTACCTACTAAAGACCTTCGATTTAAGACTGCTGTGAGATAATCTTATCTAAACTTTTCTATTAAATCTAATAATTAAAGGATGTAACAGCGACTAAAGGTATCGAGTTCGAGGAATTTGGTTTGTCACGCGATCTTCTAAAAGGCATTTTTGAGAAGGGATGGGAGAAGCCGAGTCCCATTCAAGAAGCTTCGATTGCAATAGCTCTTTCAGGTTTTTTACTTTTTTATTACATTTTTATTTCTTATATTTATAGGGCAAGACGTTTTAGCTCGAGCTAAGAATGGAACGGGTAAAACAGGGGCATACTGCATCCCTTGTATTGAGAAAATTGATCCTTCGAGGGAATATATACAAGCTATGGTTGTTGTTCCAACTCGTGAATTGGCCTTGCAAACTTCACAAATTTGCGTTGAGTTGAGCAAACATCTTAAGATTAAGGTTTTTTTTTTATTATTGGTGGAAAATCTGTGGGAATCTCCTTATACCGACTGTATTTCTCAGGGGAAAAATAAGCTTACAAGGGAATGTTGGGAGGTGTCCGAGCTAAAAACGGTCGAGACCGGGCTCATTCGAAAGAGAATGTGCCCTTTTTAGCAAGGATTTTTTGCCGTTTTTGCCCGTTTTTTGATTTGGCCAAGATATGGCCCTCCAAAGTTTCAAATTTGGCACTTTTTTCCCTTTTTGCATATAAGCAATTTTATTATACTTTAAATTTCAAACATTTGTGGGCAGGGTTTCTACTTTCTCATTAAGTTTGATTTCTACTTGTTAGATTTATCATTTCATTTTTTGCACACGTCTAAAAACGTATTTAAAGGTAATGGTCACAACTGGTGGTACTGATCTTCGTGATGACATTTTACGTTTAAATGGTGTCGTTCACTTAGTTGTTGCCACTCCTGGACGAATTCTGGATTTGATGGAGAAGGGTGTTGCTAATGTTTCTCGTTGCAAAACTATTGTTCTTGATGAGGTTTTGTTTAGTACCTTATCTAACTTATATTTTATACTTTAGGCGGATAAACTACTATCACAGGATTTCCAAGGTGTTCTCGATCGCCTTGTGCATTTTATGCCTGTTGACCGTCAAATTATGCTTTACTCTGCAACTTTTCCGCGAACTGTTGAGGCTTTTATGGAGAAGCATATGCAAAGGCCATATGAGATTAATTTGATGGAAGAATTGACTTTGCTTGGAATCACTCAATTTTATGCTTATGTTCAAGAAAAGCAAAAAGTTCACTGTTTGAATACTCTTTTTCGAAAGGTTTTGATTTGAAATTTTATTCTGAAATATTTTTAATTTTTAGCTTCAAATTAATCAATCAATTATTTTCTGCAATTCGACTCAACGCGTGGAATTACTTGCAAAGAAGATAACTGAACTGGGTTATTCTTGCTACTATATTCACTCAAAAATGGCGCAACAGCACCGAAACAGAGTTTTTCATGAATTTCGTCAAGGCCATTGTAGAAATTTGGTCTGCTCTGATTTGCTAACTCGTGGAATTGACATCCAAGCAGTGAATGTTGTGATTAACTTTGATTTTCCGCGCAACTCTGAGACTTATCTTCACAGAATTGGACGGTTTGATTTATTGCATCTCTTTAGAAATTTCTCTTTTCGGGTTTATTCTCAATATGGAAACAACACTCGTTGTTTAACTTTAATTAATTTCAGTTCTGGACGTTTTGGACATCTTGGAATTGCAATTAACCTCATTACTTATGAGGATCGTTACAATCTCAAACGCATTGAAAAGGAATTGAGGACTCACATTGAACCAATCCCTAAAGAAGTTGACCCTAAACTTTATGTGGCAGAGCATCAAATGGAATAAGTTTTTATATTAAGACAATAAAACATAATTCACTTAAAAGACTTTAAATATTCAAGCAATTTAAGTTGATTTTTGGGAAATTTTAATGTTTATTTGAAGTTTTTTTTGTCTTTTCAGTGAATTGTGGTACATCTCGGTTTGTCACTAACTTCTAGATCATAAAATCTAAATATCATTGATTAATAGAGAAAAGTCTAAAATTAAAAAAATAATGACAAACCATGATGTTTTAAGTGCTACATATAATTATATATTAAAAAAAAAAGAAAGTATTGTTCCTCATCTCAATCAAGCCACTATTATTATTAAGAGATTTTTCATTTGTTTATGAGAGTAAATTATTAAGAGCACAAATAAATATCTCGTTGGATTGTATGAGAAAAATTTGGTTATTTTTCATCTCGTTGGGAAAATAAAGCCTTAATTATTTGAATATTTTTTATAAAGAATTTCCAGTCTTTTTATCAATTTTCGTTAAAACTTTGCAGTCATTACTTTTATTTTAATAAAACAATTTTATATAAAATTATTCAAGTAATTATGGCTTAATATACAAACAAAAAAAACAACGAGAAACGAATATATAACACTGCATTCTTTCCATTTATGCGGGTATTTGCCATCATTTCAAAATAGTTTTTTTTGGACTTTAATGAGTACTTTGAATAATTTTTATTGGGTTATTATTCAATTAAGTACTTTATCCGACCTTCTATTACTCTCCATAAATTGCTTTTGCCAAGCAAAAAAGTCCATATTATAGTGGGTTGATCAAAAAATATTAAAACGTTTTTTGACGTTGATTTGGATTTTTTAATTTAAATTTAAAAAATTAAATCAATCCACTATTTTTTGTTTAGAGCCAGCCTTAGACATTTCTTTACGTTAAAATCAACTAATTATTATATATCAAATTTGGCTCTTCTTTTAATTTAGTTTTTTATATCCCACAAGAAATTAAGGAATATTTAAATAGAACAATTAAAATTATTTGTTCTAATTTTATTAGTTTTATATTTTTTTTAGAAAAATGTAAAATTGAAAACTCTAAAATCAAAAAATTTAAAAAAATTGTTATCATTTCATTGCTCATTTGTATATAATTTACAATATTATTTTTTATATGTTGTTCACGATTTATATGTTGCTCTCTCATTCCTGACCCATTATTTTTTATTTTAATATTTCTTCAAGTCTTCAATGTTTGTAGACTTGAGAAAGAACGGAGAAGTTTTTGAATTTTTTTAGTGATTAGACTAACCTAAATTTTTTAGAAAATAATTTTTTGGTTTAGAAAGTTGAATATATAAAAAAAATTAAAAATATGAATAATTGAAATTCCGTTTTGTCTCAATTACCGTGAAAGAAAAAAATCAAGCATTTCTATTTTTAGAAAAATTTTTAAAATGTATGGATATGTACAATTCTAAAACAAATATAAATTAAGCTTGATATTTTTCACTTTTTATTCTCTCTTAATTGGAGCACTTTTTAAAACATTTTTTAAAATTCTCTCCAAAGGAGAGGTTACTACTTTTAAATAAAAAGTGCTTCTATTAAAAAGAATTATTTGTACTTTTCGTGATTTATTTATTTCATCATTTTCGTGCATAATGTGCCTTTTTAATCTTTAAGGAACATAAAAACATTCAAAATTCTAAAAAACAATATTTTTTAGAATAAAAATAAAATAATATAAAAAATTTATGTTCCTTAATTAATGCACATAAAACCTATTTTATGCAATTGACATCTTCGCATTTTTGATGAAATTTTTTTACGAGAATGACAATAAAAGGGACAAAACGGATTTGTTTTTTCTTTTAATTTAATGGTTGATTATGCCACTAACAATAAGTATTATTTTAACATTATTTTTAATCCCCTGAGATTGGGGAATTTTTAATAAAATAAACAACAACACTGAAGTAAGATGGGGTTCCCCTTAATATTCATGGATCAACATCCTTTATTTCTTATTTTAGTTGATAATTTTTGTAGAATTTCAACAAAATATATTAAGCTTATTAAATTTTTATTTTTTTTTTTAGTTTTTAGATGAAAAATTCTTTAAATAAATTAGAAAAAAGACAAAAATTTTCAGGTTTTTAAATAATTAAATAAATATTTATTTTTTAGAATTAATTGATTTTTGGTCATCTAATGGCATTGGAAAAATGTTTTCTTCGAAAATAAATTTAAAAGAATCTTCAATAAATTCAAATAAAAAATTTTATTTAATTTTTAATTCAATAATTGAAGAAATTAAGCAAAAAGAAATTAAAAATATTTTTCTTTCAAATTGTGTTTTATATGAAGCTTTAATTTATAAATTTGGTAATTCAAATAAACATCAAATATTTTGGAAATTTTCTTTAAAAATATATAGAGAATTGAGAAGATTAAATAAAGAAGACATTTTTGGTTATTTTATTAAATTTAATGAGGTAAGGGAAATTTATATTTTTTAAATAATTTTTTTTTCTTTTGAAGAAACTAAAAAATAGTGAATTTATTTATTCTCCATTAAGGCAAACTATTTGCTTTTTTGGAGCTATTTTATTAAGAAGAATGTTAAAATTAGATAAATTACGTTTAATTTGTGCTAATTCTGTTGATTGTTCTGTTGGATTTATTGAATTGGGACATTTTGTTAATTTTTTTATTTTTTTTAAATTAAAAAATATTTTTTATTAGATAACTTTTAATTTAATGTCAATTGCAATAGTTTCTGATATTGCTAATGAAGCAAATAAACAAATAAATACTTTGGCTAATATTTATCAAAAATTGGGAAATTATTTTTATAAAAGTTCTAAACATCGGTTAATTTAATTTATTTTAATCAGAAATATTTTAATAAATTAATTTTTTTTGAATATTTTTATTAATTGAAATATTAACTTTTTCCATTAAATTTTCCACAATTTTATTTTTGCTTTTATTTTCCCTATTCAGCTTGAGACATTGTTTATTCGTTTTTTAATTCAAATTTTTAATCTCTAATTTTTTTTAGTTTACCTCCAATTATTAATTTCAATTTATTTGAATCAATAAAAGAAAATGAAGAAAATTCTGAAATTAAAAAGAAAATATTTAATAGAGATTTAAAATTAATAATTAAAGAAATTGAAGGAGAAATAAATAGAAGAGAATTGGAAAAAGAAAAATTTAAATAAATTGATAATTTTAAATTATTTAAAAAATTATTTTTGATAAAAATAAAAAATAAATATTTTTTTTTTAAAGATTTTTTTAAATTCTTTTTTTATTTATTTTTTTTTATTTCAATTAAATATTTATTTTTTTAAATATTTAATGAGAAAAAGACAAAATATTGACCAACTTTTAAAAAACGAACTTTCAACATCTTTTTCAAATTTTAATAAAGAAGCAAAATTTTTAAGAAAAGAAGAAACAAAACAAAAAAATTTAATTGAATTTAAATTTGTTGAGAATTTAAGTTGTACAGAATTAATTAATTTTGAAAGGTTTTTTAAGAATAAATAAATTATTTTAAATTATTTTTTAGAGTAAAAATGTTGTCAGGAATTGATGGTTTGGCTGGGGCTAATTCTGGTGTTCTTAAAGGTTTTTTTAAAAATATATTTTTTTAAATTTATTTTTTAAAGGACTTTGTTTTGCTAATTCAAGTTTTGTTAATTTTCGAGTTCCTCAAAATGAAAAAATAATTGATGATTCGTTAAATGGAAAGTCTATTACAGCAATGAATTTTGCAGATAAAGAAAAGGTTATTTTTCAATTAATTTATTCTCCAAAAAACTAATTTTTGTTATGATTAGAATAAATAAAAATTTTTATTAAATTTATTCAAAATTTTTAAGAGTGAAGTTTTAATTGGAAGAAAGAATGGTCAAATAGATTTATTTAATACTTTAAATGATTCAATAAATATTTTATTTAATGTAAATGATAATGAAGAAGAAAGTAATTGTTCTATTTGTGGAGTTGAATGTTTAATTAAAAGGTTTAGTTAATTTTTAAAAGGGTCAATTAAAAAAGAATTTTAAAAATATATATTAAAAATTGGGATGGTTCTCCCAGTTCTGTAAATAATTAAAGTTCTTAAGAAATATAGGGAAATTTTAAAAAAGTTGTAAATGCAGTTGTTACAAAAAAATAAGTTTTTCTTTTTAAGTAACAAAATTCTAACTGCTTCAAATTCTGGTAATCTTTCAATTTGGAATACTTCAGGAGAATGTTTAAATAAATGGAATGCTGGTGATAATTTAATTACAATGCGTTTGGCATGTGGTGATTCACCAACTGTTTTTGCTACTGGAGGAAAAGAAAATCCTTTAAAAATTTGGAATTTGGAAAATCAAAAATGTGTTTTTACTGCTAAAAATGTATTTTAAAAAATTTTATTTAAAAAATTAAAAAATATTTTAAAAGGTAAGACCAGACAATTTAGCATTGAGAGTTCCTATTTGGGTTAAAAATTGTAGATTTGTGGATGAAAGTGGTAATTGTTTGATTACAAGTACTGGAAATGCTCAGGTATTTTATTAAATATTTTTTTTTTCGAAATTTTTCTCATAATTTTTATCGGGTTTGGAAATAAACAAAATTAAATAAAAATACTGGGTTGAAATTTTTTATTTAATTTTTTTAGATCCGCCTCTATGATATTCGTGCCCAACGTCGTCCTGTACTTCAAGAATCATGGCTAGAAGAACCAATAAATGCTTTATCTACTTGTTGTCGAGAACGTCATATTTTAGCTGGAAATAGCCGTGGAGAATTGGGACTTTTTGATTTTCGTTTATCTTCTTCTACAAGTAAATATATTTATAAAAATGTTTCTATTTAAAGATCATGTTTTGTTATCCATAAGGAGACCCTTAAATAAGATTAAGGGATGGGTGAAAACTTTTTAAAGGGAGATACCAAAAAGGATATAATAATTATCAGATTATTTCTACTTTTTTATATTCAATTTAAAGGTCGATTAGTGTCAAAATTCAAAGGATTTTCTGGTTCTATAAAATCAATTGATGCTTCTGATAATTCTCCACAATTACTTTCTTGTGGTGTTGATAGATTTGTAATTTTACATAATTTGGATACAAAACAAATATTGAAAAAAATATATGCAAAAGTACAACTAAATTGTTGTCTTTTAAAAGAAGATAATTTAATTATTCAATTAACTAAACAATCGAAAAAGAGGAAAATAAATGATTCTTGATATAATTATTTTTGTTTTTATTTGTTATAAGATTTTTTAATATCTTAAAAATACAATATTATTCGACTGACGGGATCCTAATTTGTAAGAATAGGTATAACTTATACCAAGGTTTTCTTCTAATAGAAAAAAAAGATTACTAGGAAAGATTGAAAAGTAAAAAAGTTACATGCCAAAAAGGAGCTCCAAGACTCTTTCGGCGAGACTCTTTCGGGGTTTTCCGAAAATAAAACCCCAAAGGATCAAAAAGTACTTAACTGAATCTATTTTCAATTAACAATAAGTTTTAAAATTTATTTCATTCTTAAAATATTTTGTAAAATTTATTTAGATTATAATAACAAGTTAAATGCCATTAGGAATATTTGGAGGTAGTAGCAAAGATGGTGGACCGAAACCTCAACCTTTAACATGCGAAGAATCATCATTGAAGAGGGAGAAAAATGTAGGAAGTTCTAGCAATACACCAAGTGAAATAAAAGATACAAAAGGATCTACAGTCAAACTGAATAAAAAAACTTACACAGTTGAGAGAAAACTTGCTGAAGGTTTTTTTGAATAATTTTTTTAAATTACAAAATTTAAGGTGGATTTGCTATTGTCTATTTGGTAATGGACAAACACAATCGAAGTTATGCACTAAAGAGGCAATTAATTCGTGATGATCAAAGACAAGTTGAAGCTAGCAGAACAGAAAGTCAAATTGTTGTATGTTTATTTCAGATATAGCCCCGACTTTGGGTTTTCACTCGGGTTTTAATAAAGCTTCGGGGATTTTTATAGTTCTATGCATTTTTAAACTAGATAGTCTGGGTCTTTATCAGCGCCATTGGCGGAACTGTCTGAGACTATTTAAAAAATTACATTAATATTTAGAAAAATTTGAGTGGTCATAAGAATATAATTGAATATGTTGACCACCAACTTGTGCTGGGAAAGACAGGAGTTTATGATTATATGCTGCTGACAACTTACTATCCAGGTTATTTCAAAACTTATTTTGAGGGCACAAGTTGATTTCAGAGGTCTACTTAAACAAATTCATTTTAAGATAATGTCCTACAACTAATGAATTCTCGAATTTTGGTGAATAAATGGCTTTCTCAGAATGAAATTTTGGATATTTTCTGTGACATTTGTGAAGCTGTTGGTATATATTTATTTTTTACTTTATTTAAATATTTATTTCATAGCACGTCTTCATCATTCAAAAACACCAGTTATTCATCGTGACCTCAAAGTAATTTTACATTATTTTTTTATTTTTCTTTAATGGAATAACCAACCATATAAGACCAATCTAGTTCTTATGATTATATAAATAAGGTGGAGAATGTTCTAATTGATCGAGGGCCAGGAAAAGAACGTCCTATTTATATTCTTTGTGATTTTGGAAGTGCAACAACAAAAGTTTTAAGTAAAGAACATTACTCTCATGCATTTATGGAAGAAGAAATTCAACGTTATACTACTCTTAGTTATCGTGCCCCTGAAATGATTGATTTATTTTCTGGAACTCCTATTGGTTTTTTAGAGATTAAATATATTGTTATATTTTTCTATTTAGATACAAAAAGTGATGTTTGGGCACTTGGAATAATGCTTTACAAATTATGTTATTTTTCTCTTCCTTTTGGAGAATCAGCTTTGGCAATACAAGGAGGGTTGTTTTCTTTCCCAGAAGTGCCACAAATACAGGATGGAATTAAAGCAATGATAAGTTAGTTTAGAATTAAATTCGAATTTAAATATAATTTATTGATAGCCATTTGGCGATTAGAAAATCTTTTCAGTCGATTGGAAAATTTCTTTTCTCTATAAAGTTATAGCTCCTCGTTTTTAGATCTCATGCTTACAATGAGTGCAAAACACAGACCAAATATTTATCAAATCTCTCACTTGGCGTTTTCTGCTGCAGGAAAAAAATGTCCAGTATTTAATGTTGAGGTTTATTTATATTTAGTGAAATTATTTTAAAAAAAAATTTTTCTAGAAATGTGCAAGAATTGAATTAAATGAAGCTATTCAAATTTTGCACCTTCGAGACAAACTTGGATCTAATTATTCTCGTTTATTTGAAAAAGCTATAAATGATTTTGAAGCACAGAAGAGACGTCACACAATGCCTAATCAAATGCCTGCTGCTGTTTCTAAAGAAGAAAATCAAACTTTATCTTCTACAAACAACGAAATAGTCAATACAAACAATCAAACTCCAATAATTTCATCAAAACTTATTGAAGGTGTTATTGTAAATACAAAAGAACTTACAGAAATGCATCCAAGGTCTGCTACAACATCAGTAAATCCTCGTTTAAGACCAAAACCTCAAGCATTTTCAACACCAAAGCAAAAAACAAATTCAGAAGCTGAAACAAGTATAAATTCTTTTGTCAATAAAAACAAACAAATTAGTGGAAATATTAAAGAAGAGTCAACATCTTCACAAACGTTTGAACAAAATGAAGATGAAGATTTAACATCACCTCGTTTACAACATTTGAGTGCTTTCCAGCCTTATTCTCTTGCACAAGAAGAAAAAAAGAATTCTTTTAAAATAACAGAGAATACTGCAAGAATATTTGAAATTTCAAATCCTTTTGCACACCAATGTTCCTCTTCTGATTTTAATAATATGGATGATAAAATTTTTGGAGAACATTTTGATGCTATCAGAAGAGATCGTGTTCAAGATGAGGATAATTTAATTTTTGGTATAATTTTATTTTTAAATGGTTATGGTGTCCTCCAAATTTTTGAAGTTTCCGTCTTTCCAATTTTTAAGAAAGGAAAATTTATGAATAATAAAAGTATAATTATTATTGACACCCTTAAAACTCGATGTTATTAAAAATATTCTATTGAGTGATTTTGTGTTGAGTTATTTAACTTTATCCATTTTCTGAGATAACATTAAAAATTTTTCTAGAAGGAGCCAAATACAGTCAAAGAATATCAAATGATCTTGTAACAGAATGTGGCACTTCATCAAAAAATACCTTTTCGAATTTTTCTAAAGAAGTTCATCGTGATTGGGAAACTATAGAGAATAGAATGGGTGATGATCCTTTTATGAATGCTCCACCGATATTACCAAGTCAATATTTACATCGTAATAATTAAATTTTGTATTTATCGAAATATACTTCAATATCTAGTTATTATTTCGTTTGTATATGTGATTTAAATTAGTTTATTTTAATTTAAATTTGATGAATCTTGATAAAATGATCTTAGACGTTTAATGTTTGTTCACATATCTGTTAATTCTCACATCAGTATTATACCTTTCGTCAATTCTAATTTCTTTAAAATCTAACGAAACAGGGGCAGACTCATAAGTTCTTTTGTGAGTTCCAAATTTATTGATTGGTTGACATTTTTTAGACGTTTTGAAATTTTTTCTGAAAAACTATTTTTTCAGTTTTGTTTAATATCTGATTGTTCAAATGGCTGAAGAGGAGGTTGATGATCTTTTGGAGGAGGCTTTCAAGAATATAGATGAGGTTTTTTACATCTTTTTAAATTTAGCATAATTTCCAATTTTAGGCGGAGAAGAATGGCAAGACTATGAGCGAAGTTATAATGAAGAAGGCGAAAGAGAGCGGAGTCAAAGTGTATGTTTTTTCTAGTATAACTGTTGTAAGACTGATCATTTTAGACCAGATGCCAAACGTAAACGTAGCAGAAGTCGTAGTGGAAGCAGGGACAGGAAGCGCAAGCGAAGCAGGAGTCGTGAGAAAAGGACAAGGTTCTTGTTTTTAAATAATTTATTGATCACTTTTATTTTTAGAGTATCTTCTAAGGAGCGGAGAAGGCGTTCACCATCTGAGGATGATAAGAGGACTCGTCGTCGGTCAGGGTAATTATTTCTACTATTTTCTTGTGTTATAATATTAGTTATGGGAAGAAACACTTATTAGCATATATATCTCAGATCTTGACTATTCCATCATTGTTTGTTGATGGCTCTGACAATGAGCGAATGATGGTGCGGTACGTGCTGAAGGAAAACCAATCTTTTTCCTTTTCGTTCTACTCTCATTTTTTATTTTCAGTTGTATACCTTCAAAATAAAAGTGTTTTCTCCTTTTTCTAAATATTTAATTCCAGGTAGTATAAGTCAATCCAATCCTTATTCTTCTTCATTGTGTGACGTCCAAGAATGTCACCATCTTAAAATCTTTTTCCGTTTCTAATAATGTTTTTCAGTTCTCGCGAACGTCGTCGCCGTTCTCGTTCTAGGTCTTACGATCGCATCAGACGACGCAGTCGTTCACGACGAAGAAGTAGAACTCCACGACGCAGTAGAACTCCTCGACGCAGCCGATCTAGATCTCCTTGGGGCGTGAGGCGGCGTTCTCCCATTCCTGCTCGTCGTCTACCAGGACCTGAGCGCCGCGATGTGTGAGTATCTAGGGTTTAAAATTTTTAATTCTACTAATTTCGCAGACTTTCACAACTTAGCATGCCCTTCGAACCGAGACGCTCGCCGCCACGAGATGCACAGATGGACTTGACGACCGAGGAGCGGGACGAACGTACAATCTTCATTCTGCAGGTTCTTCGACGTGCATTGTAATGAGAGGTAAAGTTTAATGTTTTTAGCTTGCTCGTCAGACGCGACCCCGCGATCTGGAAGAATTTTTCTCAAGTGTTGGACACGTTCGAGATGTTAGGATTATCACCGATACAAAGACTCGTCGTTCCAAAGGCATTGCATACGTGGAGTTTTGGGAACGTGAAGCTGTACCTTTGGTTTGATTTTTTATTTGAAGTTTATTAATTAAGAATTGATCTTTTTCTTACTTTAGGCAATGGGTTTAAGTGGACAAAAGCTCAATGGTGCCCCATTGATTATCCAAATGTCTCTAGCAGAGAGAAATAGAGCAGCAACTACTGTTACTGCAACTACTATAGGTTAAGTATTTAATAATTTTAACTTTGGTTTTGGCCTATCTTTTCTATTAAATATCTTATAGACAGCTTAAAAATGACTAAAAACTAGGATTTTATCAATTGCTTTGAATTATTTTTTTCCATTACTTTTTTATTACGTTTGCTTATGGTTTATAAATTTATTTTTCTAAAGGACTTGGTCTTGGACTATCAACTGGCCCAATAAAAATTAGAGTTGGCAATCTTCATCCAAATATAACAGATGAAATGCTTGGCGCTATTTTTGAGCCGTTTGGAAGGGTTTTTATTATAATTTATTTTATTTTAAAATGTTTGACAGGTTGATCGTTGTTATGTTCAAAAGGATCCAACAGATATTACTTGCAACACTGGATTTGTTATTGTAATTATTTTTTTATCTTTATATAATTTTTTTTTAAGTTTCGTCATGGTGAAGAAGGGAAAAGAGCTATGGAACAATTAAATGGATTTGAACTTGCTGGCAGAAGTATTCGTGTTTCAACAGTTGAAGAGACTGAACCATCAACTATTATTAAACAAGAAGAACAATCAATATCTGTAAAACAAGAAAGTGCAGAAGTTAATGAAATGAATGTAAATTCATCATCTCGACTACAATTAATTGCAAATTTGGCAAAAGGCCGTGATGTTGAAGTTCCTAAAGTTACTCAAGAAGCAGTTGCTGCACAACAAGCACACAAACAAAATGCTGATAATATTCCTTCCTTTGCTACTCAGTGTTTTATGCTCTCAAATATGTTTGATTCAACTAAAGAAACTGAACCAGGATGGGATTTAGATATTCGTGATGATGTTGTTGAGGAATGTAGAAATCATGGAGGTTTTCTTAAATAATTTGTAAAATAATTTAAATTATAAAAATTAAAGGTTGTGTACATGTTTATGTTGATAAAGCTTCTCAACAAGGAAATGTTTATGTAAAATGTCCAACAGTAGCTATTGCACATAAGTCTGTACTTGCACTTCATGGTCGATGGTTCGCAGGTTAGACTTCTAATAAGTTTAGGGAGGTCTACAATTATGAATCTCTTAAGACCATCCAAGACTCTTTAAAATTTTATTTTTTTACTCTTTTCAGGTAAAGTGATTACAGCAAACTATGTTCCTGTAACATCTTACCACGAGCTTTTCCCTGATGCTAGAACAGCGAGCGCTATTCTACAGCCAAGACCCTCTTAAAATTAATGATTTATTTTGTACTTCAACTTTATTATTTAAAATAAATATTTTCTTTTATTTATTTTTTTGAGAAATTGTTTTATTATCTAATTAAAAATATCTGTAATTTTTTTGTTATTATTTAAAATTTTTTTATAGAAATGTTCTAAATGATCCAATAACAATAGGTAAAATAATATCAAAATTTTGTTCTATTTCAATTCTAAAAAAATAACTAAAATTTATTAAATCATTTTCTTTCGCTGAGGTTGGTGGTAAATTGTTAGGAATTTGAAATTTTATTTGTTGTTCTAATTCTGATAACAAAACACAATTTAAATTAGAATTGTTTGTCTAAAAGTATTTTAGAAAAAAATTTAAGAAAACTTTAATTTACATATCTCTGAACATCCCTTGTCACCGATCTTTTGTCCCATACATTTTGAGTGTCTTTTCTGCATGCTACAAAATCTACCTGAAAAACAATTTATTTAAATTTTTCTCACTTCCAATTAATATTCTTTTTATTATCAAGACCATCTTATAAGAGAAGGGCATTGACATCTTATAACTATTTAAAATTACCTGTTGGCAGAGTGACAGCTTCATCCCTAAATTTTACGTTTTAATAAAATGACTGAATTTAACGGATACATTTAATTTGGCTGGATTTTTTATTGTTTGATTTCTTTGATGGGGGTTCTTTAAGCAATGCTAAAGTACATGTCTCTCCTTTTAAAAAGAGTTTTTTCTTCCAACTGATTTAGTTAAATTACCTGGTAGAAGGCCCAAAGATGAACTTTTTAAAGTTATTTTTATTTGATCTTTTGAATTACTATTTAAATTATTTTAATAATTTTTAAAAGAAATAATTAAATACCCAAAACATGAACAAACTCGATCGGTGACAATTTCTTCCGTAGAATGAGCAGAGTTTAGAAAGTGAGGAGAATCGAGGCTTAAAAAGCTTCTCACGAGAATTTCTGATTCTTTTTATTTTTTTTTAAATTAAAAATCTCAAATTTCTGAACCTGATACAATTTCACTTTCTCCACAATCCTCAGCTATATCCTTTAATTTTTATTTATTTTTTTCTATCAAATATTTAATTTTAACTAACTAATGTTGCCACAATTGTATATTTTACATTTCCATAATTCTCTTCATTATAACTTGAAATTACATTTATTGGAATCTTAACAAATTAATTATTTTTTTTTTAAATTTTAAATAAAAATAACTTTGACTGTAAATTCAATATTATATTCACCACAATTTAATTCCATTGCTTCATCACAATATATTGACAAATTTCTAAATAATCTTTTTATTTTAAAATATTTTTAATTAAAACAAACTCTGTTAAATCATTATAAATATCTAAAATAATCTCTTTGCTTTCATACTCAGAATTAGAATATTGCCAGCCGGTATAAGTCGAACCGATTGTTCTAAGAGAGAGACGGGCAATTCTTGTCTTTTCTTTTGTAGATATATTTAATTTTCCCTAAAATTTTATTTTTTTTTAAATATTATATTTTCCCTAATTTTATATGTTTTCTCAACTTTTTTTTCTTTGAGTTATTTTTTCTTAATCACAGATAGCAATTATTTTTATCATTTATTATCTTCTCAAAAATTACTCTTACTTAAATCATTAGTTCACAATCTTTTCAAATATCTAAATCCTTTCTACCTTTCTACCTTTTTTACTTTCTATTAATTAATTAAAGAATATTTTAAAATTAAACCTTTATTTCTTCTCCTGCCAAATAAAAATAATTTTCATCCAAATTTTGAGGTTTTTCTAATTTTAATACAAAATTCTCTATTTTCATTTATTTTTATTTGGGGTAAATATTTTATAAAGATTTTTTTTTGCTTTTTTTTTGTTTTCTTTAAGTCAATATATATTTTTAAAAAATGTTTAAAAGACTTTTTCCCCATGGGAATTGTTTTTATTTTTTAAAGAAAATATAAAAAATTATTTTTAATTTTTTAAGAATATATTTATATATTATTAAATTAATGGAAAAATCTATTGATAAAGAACTCGATCAATTATCTTCTTCTGATAATGTTGATCCAATGTGAGAATAATCCAAACAATTTTTAAAAATAAAAATTAAATTTTTAGTGAAAAAATTTCAAATGAAATAATTAAAAAATCTGAAAGGAAGAGAAGGGCTAGAGAGTCTTCTTCTTCTTCTTCATCATCCTCTTCTAGCTCTTCTTCTTCTGATTCATCCTGTTCTTCAACTGAAAGTGAAGAAGAAGAAGGGGAAATTAAAGGTTTTCAAAACGATTTTAAATAGTAAATTATTTTGTATTTTTGAAGTTAAAAGAATTAAAGTTGATGCTACAAGTTCTTTTGGAAGTTTAAAAAGTGTAGAGAAAAGGTAAATTAAAAAATGAAAAAAAAAATATTTTAATAAAGGGAAAAAAAATAATTTAATAATTTTTAAAGTCAAATGATTTTTCAGACTTTTCGTTGCCATTATTTTTTTAATATTAATTTCTTTAATTTTAATAGACTTGAAACTGTTCCCCAATTTTTAATGAGAAATTTGGGAATTATTGAAGAAGAAGGATTAACAATTATTTTTAAAAGAGATGTTTCTTTAGTTTAAATTTAAATTAAAAAAATAATTATTATTTTTAATAGTTAAATACAATAAATAAATTATTAAATGGAAAACAATTAACTGCTTTATATGGAAAGAAACCAATAAATTTTGGTAAAAAATTAATTAAAAAAATATTTTTTAATTTTTAAAGTTTTTGGTGGATTAACAATTACCGGAGCTAATAAAACTTTTGCTTTTATGAAAGGACCAACTGTTTCACAATATATTTTAAAGAAACAACAAATTACTTTAAAACATCCTGAATGGCCTTGGTAAATTTAATTTTTAAATTAAATTTCTTTTAATTTTTTTAAGATTTTCTTTTAATAAATACATTTGGATTTATTTTTTAAATTTAAAATATTGTTATAACTTTAATTAAAATTAATTTTTATTTTTGTTTAGTTTAATTCAACATGGAGGAGGTAATCACAAAAGTTATTATCCAATAGAAGTTATAAATATTTGTTAATGAATTTATTTATTAAAATAATTATATTTATTTTTTGTTATTATCAATTTAAATTAAATTGAAATAAAAATATTTTAAAAAATAATTGTTTTATTTAAATTATTAAAAAAATAATTTATTTAAAATTCTCATCATTTCAAATAATTCGAAATTACTTTTATTTCTAAATACTAATAAAAAAATATTTTTTTGATATCCTTTTATTCAATTATATTTTTAATATTTTTATTCTTTTAAATAAGCAATTAATTATTATTAAAAAGAATATTTTAAAAAAAATTATTTTCCTTCCAAATATCTTATAATCTCTATCATTTTTTGTTCTTTAGCAATATCAAAAGGTGTTTTATTATTATTATCAGATTTATTTATATTAAAATAAAACTTTAAAAATAATTAAATATATTTTATTTAATTTAAAATTACTTTGCTTTCAATTAAAGCTTTAACACAATTTAAAGAACCAGAAATAACAGCACAATGAAGGGCTGAACGTCCAAGATTGTCTATATGTTCTGGGTCAATATGTAAAGATTGGAGATAAAAAGAAAGGGAAAAGAAATTATTTTTTTGGGGGAAATTATTTACCATAGCTTCAACTGTTGATACTTGTCCTCCCAAACAAGCATAGAAAAATGGTGTTCTAAAAGAAAAAAGAAAGGGCAATTTATTGTTTATTTACAAAAAAGTATTATCTTATAAATCTGTTTAATATAAATTCCATTCAATATTTATTTTACCTATCCATTCCATCCAAAGGTGGGGATAAATGTCCACGTTGATAACCAAACCAAAGAACTAATTCACTTTAATTATTTTTAACAGAAATAAATTCTTTTAATTAAATAAACCTATTTCCTTGTCCAGCAGCCAAATGTTCAGGTGTTGCCCCATTTTCGTCAGTCTCTACCTTTATTTTATTTTAAAAAATATTTAAAAATTAAAATATTACATTTAATGTATTATTACTTGCTACAAGTAATTTACACATTTCTAATCCACCTCTTAAAGCTGCTAAATGAAGACAATTTCTAAATAATTTTTTTTTAATTTCTTAAAATTAAAAGAATTTTTCTTTATCTCTCCCTTGTTTTATAATTTTATTCAAAAATCCTCCCTACCTTTTAAAGTGATCTTTACATCCAAGTAATTGACTAGCTCTAGTTTTATTGCTTAACTAAATTAATTTTTAAAAATATTTTCTTGTTATTTTTCCAACCATTTGTAAAACTAATTTTTCATTTTGTCCAATAACTGCCCACATAAATGGTGTTCTTCCTTCACTATCTACAGGTTGTCCTTCACTATCACTTAAAACAGCTTTAAATGTTGAAATAGAACCACATTCTGCTGCATAATGTGCTGGGGTTACATTAAAACGATCCTTTTAAATAAATAATTCCAAAAAATATTTAAATTAAACTCTTGTATCATTAGTAGCACCAGCTTGAATTGTTAAAAGTCTGGCAAGTTCAGCTCTGTCATATAATGCTGCATACTATTTTTGAAATTAATTATTTATTTTTTATAAAGGTTTATTTATTTAGTTTATTTCCTCTTTCTCTCATATTACCCTTCTATTCCTTCATGTTAATTACTAAAAGATTTAATAAAGTTAAACTTACATGTAATGGAGTTCGAGAGTCATGATCAAAAATCTAAAAAAAAATAATTTTAAAAATATTAATTAATTATTTTTACTTGTGCTCCAGCTGGTCCCATTGCCCCGAGAAGTGTTTCAAGTACTGGACGATTATTTGCCATAACTGACAAAAAAATAATTGTTTAAGGATAATATTACCAGCAATATGTAAAGGTGTCCATCCTTGTTGGTCTCTAGCTGTTGCAGCTATTGACTTTTTTGCCATTAAAAGTCTAACAACATTAGTCCCTATAAAATTAATTATTTGGTTGTTTTACGAATGTCTGGAAATCTAACCGATACGACTCCAAGCAGCCAAATGAAGTGGAGTTCGACCTAAGCTATAGAAAGAATTTTTGGGTAATTATCTAGTAATTATATAAAAATTTCTAAATTATCGAGAATACTTGAATTGAATTTGGAATATTTTTAATATGTATGGGCTAGTGGTAAAATTGAAAATTTATTAAAATTTCTCTTTTTTACTTATCACGAGAATCAACAGGTAATCTCCAATTAGATGCCAATAATAACTCGCAACATTGTTCTGATCCTGCAGCTGCAGCAAGATGTAAAGGAGTCATTCCCTCTTTATCAATAGATTTTAATTGAAGATCTTCTGTCTCCAATACTTCTAATAAAAGCTAAAAACAAATTTAAAAATTTTTAAAAAATCTTTTTAACTTTTAATATTTTTGAAGATTTTTGTGTTGCAGCCAAATGTAAAGAATTAATTCCATTTTGATCTTTTGCAAATATTTTATCTCTAGGCAATAATTGTAGTAATTCTTGTACAGAATTTGTTGATTGTCTTTGTACAGCCCAATGTAAAGGATTTTGGCCTTTACTGTCTTTTATATTTGCCAAAGGAATTCCCCAACTTTAAAAATTAAATTATTAAAATTTGATAATTCTCAAGGCTTGACTCTCAAAAAGTTAAGACTTAAAAGAAAGTTAGGTAAAGGCTCCTTCATTTGTTTATTTTATAAGTGATAACCATTACTTCACTTTTATCCACAATTTCACTCGCCTTTGTAATAAAGTAAAATGACCTCCTCTTTCAGCTACTAAAATTGCTAAAAATAAAGGTCTATGTTCACAACATTGAACAACATTTGCAGGTTTTGAACGTTCAAGTGAATCAAAAGAAAATTTCCCAAATTGTCCATCATCATTATCTCCAGCTGGAACAGCCATTCCAGCAGTTGCCCATAATTGATTGGCTGAATGACTAAATTGGCCTAAAACTTCTGGTTGGACAACAGAAGGTGCTAAACAACGAATTAATTGACGAAGAAATTTTGGTGATTGATTATGCAAAGCCCAACGATGAACTTGGGCAGGGGATTCACCAGCAAGTATTCTCTCATCCAAAGCCTCACAAGGACACTATAAAATATTAAATTGAAAAACTTCTTAATTATACCAAACTTTATCTGATTATATTAATTCATTCATATTAATCTGTGCCTCGGGCAAAGATTAATATAAAAATAATTGAAGGAATGTATTGTATTTGGGAGGAAAAATGAATGAGACAAGAAGATTATTCAGAGAGAATATTTTTTACTGCTAATCTTAATTTTTAAA
>ABLG01000755.1:0-33110 GCA_000172435.1 Meloidogyne hapla
GAAAGTCTAAAACGGAAAGTATACTAAACAACAAAACAAACTTCGAAAATAATATGTACATACCTAATTATTTAATAAAAAAAATTGGTTAACTAAAGATTGATAAAACCAAAAAAAATTCTAATAAAAGTTTTATTAAATTGAGAATTAGAAACTTAAATATGTAGGTATTTAAATTATATTTAAAGAATTTACAAATTAATTATAAAAAATATTTATTTTAATAAAAAAAAGAAGAATTAAGAATTAAATTAATTATAATATTTTAAGGCAAAAAGTCTTTTAATTAAATAAAGCATGTCCATTTATTCTAAAATAACTGGCCGAGGCTAGTAATTAGAAATGATGGTCTAAAAAAGAAAATTGGGAAGGTCGATTTTTGGGGGAAAGAGAATAAATAAATAAATAAATAAAAGAATATTTCTGTGACAGATGTTAAATGATGAAAATAATAAAAAGAAGGAAAAGACTAAAATGATTTTGAATATTAAAAAACCGGAAGTTTGGACTAAAAATTAAATAAAATTAAAAATTAATTTTTGAAAAAAGAGAAATATCTTTTAATTGGGGACAACCCCGTGTATCGAAACCATATGTATCGACACCCTGTGCATCGAAAGACCCTATGTATCGAATAGAAAATATATGTCCATTTATTCTTGACCCCCCATTTTGTGAATTTCCATGAAAATTTTCTATTCGATACATAGGGTTATTCGATTCATAGGGATTTCGACACATAGGGTCATTCGATACATAGGGTGTCGATACACAGGGTGTCGATACATAGGGTTTCGATACACGGGGTATGACTCCTTTTAATTATAATTAATTATTATTTAAAAAATAAATAAAAATAAAAATAGGTCAGTGGTCATTTTTATATAATCCCCTCTCTTCTCTTCTTCTAACATTCAGAGTCAATCAGATCTTTGAAATAAATAAATGGAAATGATTGAGAGCGGAAAACATACAAAACAATGATGGGGAAAGAGAAAATATTTAATAGAAAAAAATAATCTTTGAAAATCTTTTTTAGAAAAAAAAGATTATTTTATATTTTGTTTGTGATATTTTTTGTATCAAATTAAAATAAAAACTTTTTTTTTGTCTTTGTTTAAAATGGCATATTTAATGAAAGAATAAATATATAGAAAAGGATTAAATAACAAAATGGTTAATGGTCATTATTTATTAATAAAAACTATGGACAGGAGAAAAAATTAATATTTGTGGGATATTTGAGAAAATAAATATTTTTTAAAAGAAAAAAACCGTCTTTGAATTATTTATAAAAAATATTTAATTTTTTTAAAGGAATATGTTTGTGATTAATTTATTGAAGATTTTAGTGGTGATTTTGAGGAAGTTTTCTTTTTAATTAGCATATTTATTGTTAAATTAATAAACTTGAGAGGAAATTTATTAAAATATTTCTCTTTTATTTAATTTTTTAGAAAAATATGAATAAAATTAAAAAAGAATTGACTTATTTATCCAAAAAATATTTTATTCATTTTTAATAAACTAACATTTAAATATCTTTTATTTAAAAACTTAAGAGAAAAAAGTATGGCATTGAAAAAATAAATTAATTTATTCTAAAAGTTTTTAGAAAAATAAAAAGTATATCTACTTTTCATTAATGTACATTCTTTTCAACAAAATAGTAAATCATTTAACCACTTCTCGAAAAGAATAAAAATCTTTTTTTTTAAATTTATTACCAAAATATTGTTTTAAATAAATATATTAATGAAACAATTTTTGACCTTTAATTTTCTCGAAAAAATAATTGTGTGGTTCTTATAATAATTCCTTTTTAAAAAATAAAGATTTGAAAATCATAGAAATATTTTAAGATTTATATGAGATTTGAAAGACCTTTTGGAGATTTATTTAATTTTAATTATTTTAAAAATAAAAGAAATTTTAATATGTAGATAAATAAGAAATTATGAATATTTTGTTAGATTTTTGTTATAAAATGTCATGAAAATGTTAAAATAATTTTTAGGCCAAAATAATATATTGAAAGCAGATTTTGAAGAGAAAAATAAATATCCAGCAGCGTTACTTTCCTTTTAGTTCAGAGACAATTTTTGTAAAATATTGTATATATTTATAGTTATTTTGCCTCAAGCAATTGCCTGAGGCAAAATTATTTTAAAAACATAAATACTTAAGTGTACCTTCAAGAGTTTAAGAAAAATATCCCTAAAGATGGAAATAAAGATTTGAAGATTATTAATAAATACATTAATGGTTTTTACAAAAAAATTTGTTAAAGAAATGACAATGATAACAGCTAAAGATTTGGAGATAATATTATCGTAAAAGAATATATTTTTTTGCTAAATTTAAATAAGTATATGAATATTTTTGATAAATATCCTAATAAATATCTAGTATTCTAGTAAATATCTAGTATTGATAAATATCTAGTATTCAAAACTGAAACTAAAAAATATTAAAATTTATCACTTTCTGCTTTTTTAAAAACCTTATCCCAATAAAACTCAAAAAAAAACATTTAATTTAACTATTTAATATTAAAAACAGCAACGAACATCAAAAGAATTGTTAACAAAAATGGAACCAAAAAAAACACTTAAATTCCTTTATTTTCCATCCTTCTCCTTTCTTTTACTCTTCAGGAATTTCAATTTTCCCACTTCGGATTGCATCAACAATGTCATGTGGATGTTGACCATCAACAGTGCAACCAACAGATTGTGCAGTACCTTTTAATAGAAATTTTTATTGAAAATATAAAAAAGAAAACCAAGAATTTCCTTAACAGTCCCTTCCAATTTTTTAGCCATTGAACGAGGTCGCATTTGTCGCGCAATGTTAATAATTTGCTCAATCGTTAAATTGCCACTGTGTTTTACTTAAAAAATGAATTTTAGAAAAAAATATTAGAAATTCCCTTTTTTATTCAAAACATTACAAATACTAACCTCACCAAAAAAAGTAAAATAAAGGTAACCATTCAAATTATTTTTAATAAAAAACAAAAAGAATGGGGGATGAGGGCTAAAAGAGCCCACTACCCAATCCATCCATACCGTGTTTGACTTTTTTGCGGTCTCGATGAGGTTCCTTCAATTCCTTAACAATTCGAGAAGCAGCAGATGGCACAACATCAATTTTAGCAATTCGATTTTGGATGGTCAATTTGCAAGTAACTTTTAAACCTTTCCAGTCTTGTGTTGCCTTTGCAATGTCTTCTCCAATTTTCTTTGGTGACTAAACAAATTGATTGATTAGAAATCAAAAAAGAGAAAAATAAACCAATCCCAAAGGTCCAACTTTTGGTGCAAGAGCCGAAGTAGCACCAATTTCACCTCCAACACAACGAAGATAAACTAAAAGTTAATATAAAAGAAGAAAAATAATTCTAAAAATCTTACTAATTTTGATTTCAGTAGGATCGAATTTTGGCGCCATTATTTAATAAATGATTGAAACAAAACTAAAATAATATAACGTTAAAAACGAATAAAGAAAAATAAAGAAAAACCAACAACAAAATTTCACAATATTTCTAATTTTACCAAATTAAAAGTTACCAAAATGAAATTCTAGAAGATTTCAAAATAAAATAATGCCATAAATTATTTTGTGTTAATTTAAAAATTGCCACACTATTTTCTTTCTCTTTCTTTTTTCTATTTCTCGATTTAGCGCGGACATTTCAAATATGTAATTTAATTGGCAATAATTTTTTTTATATTTTAAGGAATTGATTAAACAAAAAATTTTATTTAATTGAACATTAAAATGGACCATTACGATTCAAATTTTCCAGAACAAGTTGTTGAATATGAAGAAGTAATTGAAGATCAAAATGTAATTGAAGATGGACAAGTATTTTTTTTTAATTTTTTGATTTTTAAATATTTTTTATTTTTTAGTATTATGAAGAGGATGTAATTGTTGAAAGTGCAGACAATCCAGAATCGACTGTTTCTTCTCCAAATGTTTATTTTGGACAAAAGGAGGTTTTTTTTAATTATTATTTTTTGTTTAATATATTTAATAGCAAAAATCTACAACAACATTTCGTCCTTTAAATTCAATTTCTACTGGGAGAGGTTTTTAAAAAATATTTTTTCTTATTTAATTTATTTATTTTTAGTTCGGCCAATTGGAAATTTACAAAATATTAAAACAAAAATTGGAACTTCTTTAGTTTATACACCACCATCGATTGCAAATATAAAAAGAGAACCAACAGGATCATTTTCTTCAAATTTTGCCAGTATTTTTCCTTCAAAATCGCCAAAACCAACAAAAATGTTTTTTTAATTTTTAAAATATTTTTAATTCTTTTTTAGACGTAAAATAGCAAGTAAAAGAAAGCCTTGTAATTGTACAAAATCAATGTGTTTAAAGCTTTATTGTGATTGTTTTGCTAGTGGAGAATTTTGTTTAGACTGTAATTGTAGAGATTGTCATAATAATTTGGAACATGAATCTGAAAGAAGTAGAGCAATAAAATCTTCATTAGAAAGAAATCCAAGTGCTTTTAAACCCAAAATTGGTTTATTTTAAATATTTAAAATAATTTTAAAAATTTTTATTTTAAAGGTGTTGCTGCAAAAGCAATTGGAAAAGCAATTGATATGGAAAGATTACATCAAAGAGGATGTCATTGTAAAAAGTCTAATTGTTTAAAGAATTATTGTGAATGTTATGAGGTTTTTTTTTCTTCTTTTTTTTTAATAAAAATCTGTTGTAAAATTTAAGGCAAAAGTTCCTTGTACTGAAAGATGCAAATGCAACGCTTGCAAGTAATTTTTATAAAATTTTATCTCAAATTTTTTTAATTAATTAATAGTTATGGAGGTTTTTTGATATATTGTAATTTATCTATTAAAATACTTTGGGCAAAATTAGAATTTATATTTGGATTACTTTTTAATGTTTAAGAAATCGATTAGAAAAAAAATGATTAATTTAATCGAAACCTTTTTGTTTAATATTTTCAAAATTTTTATTTTTAAAGAAATACAGAAAATGATCGTCACAACAAATTTCGAGATAAATTTAGTACAACTGCTGGTGGTTTAGCACAATTAGCGGCAGCAGCAGCTGCAGATACTCGTGTTCATTCAGAATCTCCATCTAGCGAATTGGATGGAAGTGAAGTTTTGGTAGATGGAGAAGAAATTGGTGGAAGGCCTTCAAATTATTTGGATCCAAAAACGTTTGAAATAATTTTTTAAATTTATTATTTTTATTTTTTTAGTCAACCTTGGTTTTATATGACAGAAGATGTTATTGAAGCAACAACTATGTATATAATTATTTTTTTTTAAATATAAATAATAAAAAAATCTTTGGAAAAAACCCTTTTTTGGTAAAATCTCATAATTTGAAGATTTTGAAACGCTATTTATTTACAAAATCAAAAAAAAACATTAATCTAGAAAAATCTTAAAAAATATAAATTTAATTTTTAAAAATAATTTTTTCAATTATTTTTTAGGTGTTTGGTCTCACAAGCACAAGAACTTGTAAATATTTATTTATTTTTAATTAAATAAAAATTTAAAGGAAAATACTCTTTGTGAAGAAGAACTCGAAAAAAGTGTTTTAAAAGAATTTGGAAGATGTTTAGAACAAATAATTGAAAGTGCTACTTCTTGTTTACCATTTCAAATACAACAACAATCTTCATTATTAACACCTAAACATAAAATTGAAACAAATGATTTGGAAGGAAAAAATAATTTTTAAATAAAAAAAATATTTTTAATATTTTTTTTTAATTTTTCTTTTTGAAATGATTGTATTTTTTTTAAATGATTCTTTTCCCTTTTTTTAATTAAAATTAAATATTTAACTGCCCCAATAAAATCTCTTTATTTTTTTTTAAAGAAAAAATAAAATAATTATTTTTAAATTTATTTCCCTAAAATTTACCTGAATGATTAATTAATTCCATAAACTTAAAAATTAATTGAAAAATATTAAAATTTTTCTTTTTTAATTTAAAAAAAAGAGAATCCTTACATAAAATATTTTTAAATGATTTTATTTTTGAGAATGTTTAGTTAATTCATTAAAATGAGGGAAGGAAATATTTTTTTAGGCTTCAAAATCAGAAATAAATATCATTTACGTAAATAAATGATCCATTTTAAATTATTTTTATTTTATTTCCAAAAGGTAAATTAAAGCAATTAAAATATATTGCAGCTATTTTAATATAATTTCTCTTTCTTTTTAATTATTGAAAAATATTTTATATTAAAAAAAAGTAAAAGATTATAAAATATTAGAGGATTAACAAAACGGAAAGGTGAAGGATATTTATATTGCCTTTGGGTGTTCAAAAATTTTTAAGTAAAAAATTATTTAGTACCTATTTATTTATTTAGTAGATTGCAAAAAAATATATTTTTATTATTTTTACCTTTAAATATTTCAAAAATTTATTTTTTTTTTCACAAAAAAAAATCTTTTAATTCTAAATTTAATAAAGAATTAAAAAGATCTTAAAATAGTCTTCCCTTAAACCGATTTAAAGAAATTTTATTTTTTTTAGAATTCTCTTTTAAATTATATATTTAAAAATATATTTATATAATTACGTCAAAACAATTTTTTATTTTAATTTTCAATTAAATGAATAACGGTGAATTTACTCGTTCCCCAACATTTTCTTCGGCAACAAACTCTACTACTAATAATAATCCCGCCTTTTGGATTGGATTTTTACTTCTCATTTTTGCTGTTTTGTTACTTGCTTTTATCGCAGGTTTGTCTCTAAATTGTGTAAAATTACTTTTTTTTAAAAAAAAAATAAAAGATTTGACGCCAATTAAAGGAAAAATAAAAAAGTGTAGATTATGTACTTTTATAAAAAAAAATTTTTTAATACAAATAATCGGAAATCTCGCGCTTTTCCTGTTATTTCATTTTAAAACAATAAAAATGCAAAAAATAAATAAATTAATTAATAATCAGAATTAATCATTTATTGGACTTTAATTATGTTTAAAATAATTTATCTTGTTTCTCTAAATAAAGCCCCCTCACTTCACCTTTATAAAATGGACTTAACAATAAAATTTAAAAAAATTTACGAATATTTAAATAATTTCTTTTATAAAAATAAATTCCCTTTTATTTTTATTAAAAATCTCGATAATATAGACTCCCTCTACAATTGACCATTTTTATTTTTGTGAATAATCTTTATCATTTAATATTTCTTAAATTTACAGCTTGGGCAGCTTTTTATTGTCAATCAACTAATCAAGAAATAATGGATTCACCAGAAATGATTATAAATAATGAAAGAATATTTCCAAATGAATTATATCAAGTTAAAAGAAAATGGTCTTTTACTCAATTATTTTGTTGTTGTTGTAAAAATAGAAGAGAAAGAAATAAAAGACAAGATCCTTTAGATATTTATGAAAAAGTAAGAAAAAAATATTTTTTTTAATATTTATTTTAATATTTTAAAGGAATATAATTTAAATAAAGCAGCAATTGATTTTGCTATTCCAACACAATTATCTTCTTCAAATAAACATTCTTCTTTACATCCTTGTCGGTCTTCTCCATTACCAATTGTTGCTATAGAAAGACCTAATCATTTAGTTTTAACATTAGAAAGACCTCCAACACCCAGACCAGAAAGTTTTAGAAGAAATTCTGCACAAGTAGAATTATTTAAAATATTTTCTTTTAAAAATTAATTTTTATTAAAAGGCTGCTTATCGTTTATGGTTACAACAAAAATTTGAAAAACAATTTGCTCAAGAATTAAGAGAAAGTAGAGATGGAAATCATGTTCAATTATTAGTAGAAGAACCAGAACTTTTAGTTGAACATTTTCTTCAAGGAAAATATTTATGACGAAATTTTTGTCTTTTTATTTTTTATTTTATTGAATTTTTTAATTTATCTTTAGATTAATATTATAAATTTAATCTTATAAAATATTTAGTACTTTCTAATTAATGAAATTTATAATCCCTTTTCCGATTTTTGTTCAATTTAATTCTTAATTTTTGAAACTTTTTAAAAGTATTAGTTGCAGAATCGAAATATAAGTATTATCCGATTAAAAAAATTTTCTCTCAATTAGACTCCTTATGATGATTAAAAGATTTTAAGTAGCTGAGGAACAAAGGAATGTAAACTTTAAAATAATGTCAAAACAAATTATTTAAATAAAAATTAAAGTTTTATTAACTGAAAAATATGTATTATATATGTAGCAGTTGAAAGGATCAAAGAAAAACTAAAAATAAAAAACGTGACAAAGTATTGGAAACTCTTTCGGTCTAACTGTCCATTCAAACTTTTAATTTAAAAAATAAAATCCTTTAAAAGAAGCGAATGTACAGTTTTTGTTTAGTCGATTTAATGCAAAAAATTTCAACATCAAAACTCTTCATTACTTAATCAGAAATAATTAATTAGGTGGTGGAGGTGCCGAAAAGATCGATCCAAATTCTTCCTTAATCTAAATAATATACAAAAATATTCAAAAATTAAAATAAAAAATTTACCTCCGCTTTTGGCACAGGTGGCGGAGGAGGTGGAGGAGGCGGAAACATTGCCAATCCACTAGATGTACTTGTAGACGATCCACCATCAGCACCAGTGTTTGGAGGAGGTGGAACAGGTGTAGGATAGCCTTGCCACGCAGCCCATGCAGCCGCTGCAGTAGCTGGATCTTGACCAGGAAGTCCAGAAAATCCATAGAAGGCACCCTGCGCTTCTAAAAATTGGGAACATCTTTTGAAAATTATTAGATTACCCAATAACTTTTTTTTAAATTTATCATGTTGAGCATAACCAATTATTTATGAATTAACATTAACTTCATAAGTACTTTTACCCAATGCTCGAATTTTTTTTTGGCTAATTTTAAAACATTCCGTCTGAATTATTCAATGGAATGTGGAACAATTATAGCCATACAACATTATTAATAAATTAAAAAAATAACCAATTGCCCAAGGTTGGTATCCAGGCGGATGATTTCCAGGTTTTGCTAAATTGACACGAACAATTGGTGTTGGTGGCCCTGGTAGAGTGAAGCGCGGTCGTACCGGAGGGGCTTGGAATGCTCCTAATGGCATTGTTGTCTTAACGCCAGTCGAAGTCGGAGAAGAAAAAACCATTCCAGCAGCTGCAGCCGAAGGAGCTTTCTCTCCCAATTCTGCCATCAAAGCAGAATACTATTAAATAAAAATTAAAAGTCAAAATAAAATAAATTACTCAAACCTCTGAATCAATCATTGCTGGATCTAGGGCAGCCCTGGGATTTTTGCAATCTTTAGCAATATGTCCAACTCCACCACAAGCAGTACAAACTATACTAGCTGTAACATTTTGAGCTTCCATACATTCCCAACTAAAATTTTTTTTGTGAAAAATGTAAAATAGAAATCAAACGTTTTGTGTTGATCACTGCCACAATTACTACAACGAGCACCACTTAATACATCCTCAGGTCGAAGAGTTCCATTCAAAAGTGCCAATTCGCGAAGTTGTAATTTACGTAGTTCATTTTGTCCATCTGGGATCATCAATGCTGCATTAACTATTTCTCTTATCTAAAAGTTTTGACTAACATGTGTTCAGTTTACGAAAATTAATTTGACCTTATCACATCCTCGTTTAATCGCTTCGTTATCGGTTGCAGTAATATAAGCATGTAGAGGCTCATTCTCGCCAGGCAAAGGTCCTGGCCTTGTGCCAAGTTTACCTTCTTTGATTGAACCTTTTCCTCTAATAATTATTTTGGCGCCGGTCTGAAGAAATTTTCTAAGAATTTTAATTAAAGCTAAAGAAACCTCTGCTTCCAAAGCTTTTAACGTATTTCCACGTGGACCAATGAGAAGTCCTACAAAATTAATTTCGGGATGTTCCTCTTGTGGAATCCACACTTTATCATGAAGTTTTATAGTTGGTGGACTGAAAATAATTTTAAAATATTAAAGAAAAATTCAAACAAACCGATAATCCGTTGGTGGTTTGTAATTTGGATTTAACCTCAAAATCGCTTGAATTTTCTCATGCCGACGCATTTCAAGTTCTTGTCGTTTACGTATTTCTCTTGTATTTAATCGTTTTCCAGTTATGTCATAAACAGGTTCTGGTGATGGACTCCTGAATTAAAATATTTTTAGTTAAAAAGCATAAATATTTTAAAAACTGAGGACTTTTTTGGGAATCAGCCCAGCCCATTGAGAAAGAGAGAGGCATCTAAAAACATTTTAGAAAAATCTCTCATTAATTTCTTTTAAAAAATAAATTATTATAATTATTTAAAAAATATTTATTTTGGGCATGCACATTCTCCAAGCTGAAAAAGCTAAATTATATTAATTTTAGGATTAGAGAAATTGCCGCCATATTGAAACAAAGACTAATTCTAAAAACATTATTATAATTATTAAAAAAGATTAGCTAAATATAGATTAAGATTAATACAATCCCTCCTTTAAACCCAAAAATATATCCATTAAAGACCTTTCTGATGGATCCAAATTTTGACCAAAGTCACATTGACGTAGTCGACGTGTTGTCTCTTCAACATCCATTTGAACTATAAATGATAGATTAAGATAATGAAATCATAAAAATTAATTGTCCATCCAATCTAGTTCAAAAACTATTCTTTCCCGTGAGAAAAATTTGTGAAAAATGTAAAGATGGTGAAATGTTCCAAAAAGTTCGAGAACCAAAAATATGTAAAAACATACGCAAATAAATCTGTCGCTGATTATCGTCAATGTCTGCAGGTAAGATAGTTGGCATTCCCGGAACAAAAGCTTTCGTGTTGCTCCAACGTGACTTACGGCGCTTCTCTTTTTGTTCCTCACTTTCTGTTTGATTATCTTTCTTACCATCAACTGAGGAGCAAAATTGAATGAAAAAAAATTAATAAATTTATATATACATTGGTCTTTGGAAAGAACAGTATCTGCATATCCAGTTTGCTTAGGAGGTACTTTAGCCATCAAATCGTTAGATATAGAAGCCCCGTGAGTTTTTTTCAATTTCTGAGCCACCATAGCCGCCGCTGCAAGTGCTGCTGAAAGGGCATCACCTTGTTTCTGTTGCCCTTCCTAAAATTGAAAAGTAACATATAATCCTATCAAATAACCTCTTGCCATCCTTGATTCTGTTGATAATCAGAAAACTCTTGTTTCATAGACTGTTGCATCTGTTGCTGCTGAATTTGCATTTCTATTTGTTGCTGACGTTGTTGAACTTGTTGGAGATAATCTGGCGGAGGAGGAAAGGCAGACAAACTATCATCAGCATGAGACCGATCACCTGAAATAAAAAGATATTCGTGAATTTCAAATATATTTTATACATTATTCTAAATTGTATATAAAAATTAAAAAAAGAACATGCCTCTATCTCTGCCATTGTCACGACTTCGAGATCGTCGCTTCTTGCTCCTCCCTTCACGAGACCTTGAGCGTTTTTTATGTCGCTTTTTATCTGGTGAACGGGAACGTCTCTTGTCTTTCTTCGGAGATCTTGAACGATCACGATGTCGGTGCTTCTTAGGTGGAGAAATATCTCGATTAGCTTCTAGATTAAAAAGATAACGAAATAAAATAATAAAGTACCATCCCCATTTGGGCGAGGCCGTGTTACGTCTTCCGCATCATCATCATTTGCTGAAGCACCCCAACGTCGCACAAATGGCATTGGTTCTAAATTTCCACCAGTTTTGCCTCGTGACATTTTAATTTAAAAGAAAAAATACTTATTGAAAAACTCGAGGATTATTAGATGAAATAAAAAAAGTATAAATTAAAATAAAGATGAAAATGAATTAAACATAAATGAAATTTAAATTCAAAATTGAACAAATTTTAAAGTAAAAAATGTATGTAAAGTAAAAAATGTAAATAATTAAGTCAATAAAAAATATATAAATTTGACAAACGAAAAAGAGATCATAACTTTTGATTTAGCCTAAAACATATTGAGGAAGTCCCTTTGTAAAAATCTATTTCACTTCGCCACATTCAACAATAACGACCTAAAATGCCGGATCAATTAAAAAACAATTTAAGTATTTAACCTGCATTGTAGGCTTCCCAGAAGGAGTGCCTTGCTGCTCAATTTGACGAACAATATTCATTCCTTCTACAACATGTCCAAAAACAACGTGTTTTCCATCTAGCCACTCAGTTTTCTCTGTGCAAATAAAAAATTGTGATCCGTTTGTGTTCGGGCCACAATTGGCCATTGAAAGGACGCCAGGCATAACATGTTTTAACTTAAATAACCCTTTTAATTAAAATAATAGGGAAAAGCAACTTTGAAATTTTCGTCATCGAATTTAACACCATAAATCGACTTTCCTCCTGTGCCATCACCTGCAGTAAAATCTCCGCCTTGTAGCATGAACTTTGGGATTATTCGATGGAACTTTGAGCCTAAGGAGAAAGGAAAATATTGAAAAATTATTTAAATGTAAACGTAGATAAATTCAATTCAAAAAACATAAATAACCTTCAAAGCCGAATCCTCGTTCGCCAGTACATAATGCTCGAAAATTTTCAGCCGTCTTTGGAACAATATCAGATCTCAACTCAATAACTATTCGGCCAATATACCTGTGAAAATAAATTTCAAATTTAGATTCATTATAATCATATCACCTAATTCCAATTTTTACTCCAAGAAAAACTCGAGGTAGCCTTTGTTGTGCCTCTGATTCTTCTTTATCAGTCGTGCCAAACTCCTCGGATTCCTTTTCTGTTTTATCCTCGTTTGACTCAGCTGTGTTACCATGTCCTTGTCCATATTGTTTGAGCCATTCATCGTCAGCCCAGATAGGCCTCTGACTTCGTTCATTAACCTTCGGAGGTCTAGCAAAATTAACGTGGATTGTCCGTCCATATATTTCAGAATTGTCCAAGTTGTCGATTGCAGCAGCTGCATCTTCGGGAAGTTCGAATTCAACAAAACTTGGAAAATTCATTAGAAACCGACAGTGACTCAAACAGCCAACAACTAACAGCTTTATAGCTGCTTTTTCCTTAAAATTTAAAATGTTACCCAAAGCTCCGGTGTTTTCCTGTTTCGTTGTCAAGAGGTATACTAACTCCAACAATATCTCCAAACGGAATAAAAGCCAAAGTCAGAATCTTTTCATTAACCTCTTCACCAAACCCACCGACATATACTGTCCGTTTACGACTGTGCGGAAAATTTGTAGTGTACGACATTGAATTTTCAACTTAAATGATTATTTAGTTTAAAAAATATAAAGTTAAGTAGAAATATGAGTATGAGAATAACAGAAAATAAAATAAGCAAGCTATCCACAAATTTTATCATCGTAAACGGCAAAAACTACTTAGGTTAGCATTAAATAAGCAAAATCGTAGAAATATAGGATGAGCGGATTAATTCATTATCTATGTATCATGTAAATCATTGAATCGTTGAATGGCTGATTTTCTGTTCCTATCCTTCCATGAGGCATTTACATCAATTTTGGCACCAGAAGAGCCAAGTCCAACACCCTGAACGTGCTGTTCTGCTTGTATTGGTTGAACAATGCCTAAAATTTATTTAAAAATGTAAACGAAAGTAACATTCACCTTGAAGATTTCGTCCTAACCCTTGGCCTTCGCTCCATCCCATAGACTTAAGCATTCTGTTACCAACATTGGTAGAGTCCAATGGCTTTGATGCTTTATAAGCAGCGACTGCCTGAGTCACTTCAGCGGAAGCATCTGCTTCAGGTTCATCTTTTAGACCTTAAATAATTGTTTTAAACAGGGACAAATGATTATTAAACCTGGATCATAACCGAAATGACTCCTCCGTTCCCTCGCTCTATCACGGTATCGCTGTTCGGGGGTACAACACTTTTCTGCCTGCAATTCCCTAACCTTAGTCATCACACTCTTCTAAAAATAAGAAACGTGACAAAAACAAAAGTTCAATAAAATTTCTATACCTTGTGTAAATTACTCATCTGAACATGTTTATCCAGCGTCTGAACATCTGGAAACTGGCGGCGGCAGAGGAGACAAGATTTTTTAGCCAGATCAATGTACTTGGACTCATCAAACGCAATAGAACGATCATCATCAGGTTCAGTGCCGACATCATCACCAAAGTCTTTGCCAGCGAGTGACTGTTGTTGGTCTGGAAATAGGGAGCATCAGCATAAAGATAATTCATCCAAGGGGCCGTGAAGTCCGTGGAGGCAAAATCCGCCACGACGAGGTGATCGTATGCGGAATCCACCAAAGTACCATTGCTTTGCTCGACAGGTGCATCACTGGAAACAGCAAGTCCGGCACTCATCTCAGCTCTGGCCTTCCTGACACGAAACAGCCGATGAGTAACACCAAGATATTTTCCCGGCAAAGCAGCACCAGCAGGCACAACTTCAGAACCATCATCGTCGTCATCATCCCAAGGCTTCTAAATCAGAGTTCAGAAATAAAATCAAGAAAAATAGAAAATAACACAAGAAACGCAGTTAATGTCAACCTTGATAGGTTCAAGCAGTGACACGTCCACATTTTTACTTGTTGGTTTGTTCATAACATTTGAGACACTTGATTTTTCAACAGTTAACGAGCTAGCTGGAGTCTGCTGTTGTTTAAAGGACATTTTTACCTTATCCTGACGACGAGCCCATTTTTCCATTTCCTTTTGAATTTCTTGGGGAGTTTTCGTCTAAAACCAGTTCTTTAGATAAATGAGAAAATTTAAATAAACTTTGCTCTCATTGTCATCTTTATGTTTCCTTTTACGTTTTACAACGGGCTTATCGGTTTCTGCGGGCACTTCTTCCTTGGCTTCAGATGAAATAACAGCAAGTGACTCAACATGCGATTTCTGCTAAAATTAAAAGGTAATAAATATTATTTAATAATTAGCCACATTCTTTTCGTAATCCACAGAAGAGCGCGTACTAAGATTAGCAACTGAACAGGATTCGGTAGACAGTTGAGTCAAACGTTCTTCCTCCTGCAGTTTGCTCTTCAACTCTTCATCACCACCATGGCAATCAATGTAACAAGAATAGCGATGCGACCAAAACATCCACTGAAACGCGGCAGCAAATAATTTAACAATATTGAATAAAGTGAATTTTTAAAAAAATCCTAGCCATTGATATTTCACAAACATGATTAGTATTGGTGTTAAAATAGTATTGCGTTTTTGAGTCATAGTAAAATCCAGTCGCGGTGTCATAATAATATCCAGAGGATGGTTCAAATTGAAAAGCTTTCGGATCAGGTGTTTCTAAAAATTAAAGTTTAAAAACTAAAAAAATGTTTTAATACCATAAACAGGCAAATAACCAAAAGGAGTAGATACACTCTGTCGAGGTGGTACTTCATAGGTAGAAACAGTAGGAGATGGATTAGGCGCTGCGCGTCCCATATTGGCGATTCTAATTGCGTTCTGAGCAAGCTGAGCAGCGGAGTTTGTGGGATCTATAAATTTTATATTAAAAAATAAAATGTAAGGGCAAACCTTCACTGATGTTGGAGCTACTGATTCCACTCTGGCTCTTCAAAATATTCACATTTTCCAATATGAGTATTTGATTGAGGGATTGGCGAGAATATGTAATTATTACTTAAAATATCAAATTTTAATAAAACAAAATTCAAAAACCTGCACAATTGTCAATATAAGGAACGGTTTTGTTAAAGATATGGAGAACAGTTCCTGCTTCATCACTTGATCTCATTTGAACGAAAGCATATAACTTAGAAGAAGATATTTGAACACGTTGAATAGTCGAATTTGTATATTTCCCAAGACATGAACGAATGCTTTCTTCAGTAACGGTAACAGGCAATTCGCGAATTAACAGCGCTTAATTAGTTAATTAGTCAAAAATAAATGAAAATTTAAGAATGACTAACTGTCTGAAGGTGACACCCCAACCATTGCATATCCTTTAGCCTCCATAGCATCTGATTCCTGTCTAGAAGTTCCACACTTGAAACAATTCGTCCTTCGATTAAAGTTATTTATTGTGCACTAAAATTATATAGTTTTGAGGTCGTAAAAAAAAACCTTTGAACATGTCCAGTCAGATGCTAAGGGATTGTAAATATGCTTTTCACGAGCAGTTTCCTCGCGCGAATACTCCAACCGAACTTGAAAACCATCGTCAAGCTTTAAATATCCCTTAAATAAAACCAAATAGCTAGAAAATATGAAAAACAAACAAACCTTGTTAAAACTTATCCAATCCTCAGCAGAATAAACATCAGAAAACTCAATAAAACCAAAAACGCGAACAGAACCACCATCTGTGTTTCGACGAACAACACGTATGTCAATCGGATGATAACCTTGTCTTGCCAATAGAATGTTGAGCTTAGAATTCAAAGAATAATTTTAATTATATAAAGAATAATACCACATCCTTGTCGACATACGAAGGCAATGATGTCAAAATAACTTTGCTTGAAGGTTTAGTATCAGCTGGTGAACGCCGACGCAAGAACTCAAAGGGAGATATTCTACATATTACTTAACTACTTTAATAATTACCGGACTTCTGGTTCGTTCCCTTCTTCGTTTTGGCGATCTTCTGCGGTATCTGCCATGATCTCTACTTCTGCTTCTACTACGTGAACGAGAACGATCAGTTCTGTAATCACGATCACGTGGAGAACTCTCATATGTCGAACGAGAACTGGATCTCGATCTAGAAAGTGAGGAGCTTGATCTGCTATCACGAATTCGTCGACTCATTTAAATTTATTCAATTATGTACTAATTATTGAAGTTTTTCTCTAAAAATTACAGCATTTTCAGAGGGTAACATAATTTACATTAACAGAATTTAAATGATAAGAAAAGCCTAAAAAATCCAAATTTTTTAAGTAGCAAGAAAAATCTCAAACAAGAGAAAAAAATAAAACACTATTTCGTTGCATTCCATTACTGTAATAAAATTTGGGTACGATCCATTAAGGCGCAAGGCCTCTAAGTCGCAGACCTATAATCTCTGAAAAATGGACCATTTTATATCTTGATGGTATCATTCGATAGTGCAGAAAATTTGCTACAAATTAGGTAAAAAGGAAAATTTTTTGTTAGGAGGGTATGCGACAAAATATGGATGTGCGAAAAAGTGTTATTGCGACAAAACGGTGGTATCCAATTAAATTATAATAAGATTGTCTCACAATTATTCGTCCAACACAGAATGACATTACGACAAAATGTCAACGTTGTCAATAATGCTAATAGTTAAGATATTTGATGTAACTTTAAAAGCTCTCATAATTTTCTCAATTTTAGGCATGGATTTTACCCAAATAGATGTTTAGAAAAATTAAACGAATGGTGTTCGGACAAATTTTTAAATCAGCAGAAAAGATATCATTTTTTCAATTGAGGGCTGTTGAAAAAGTTAATCGAATCTCAAAAGGGGAAAAAACGCCTGTGGTACATTATCCAAGGGAAGAAAAATATTTAAAAGAAATATCAAAAAATACTAAAATCAGAGAGGTACTATTATTTTATTAATTTATAAAAATATTTTAGAAAATCAACAAAAAATACGACCAACTCATCAATAATGCTGATCAAATAATTATAACGTCAACTGACCCTCCAGAAATACCTCAGTCTAAAAGGTTTTACTTTCTAAATAAACAAATAATAGTAAATCTTCTAGAGATCTTCCAAAGCGTGACTGGGAATATTTGCGAGGAGATCATAAAATTGAATATGAATATGGTTTTCATGAGCCCCCCATAGAAAAATTAGATGAAAATAGACTTTTGTTTAGAGAGGCATTGGAGGTTTTACTTTTTATATTTTCATTTACGTACTTTTAAAGATTCTTAGAGCCCGAATGGAACTTGAATCTGTTCCAGAAGAAGTTAGAGAAAAACATCAAGCAACTTCTCTTCTTAATTCTCATCCAGTAAATAAATTTTGTTAATTTTATTTTTATTTAATTTTTAGGCTGTTAAACGCGTTGAAAGCTCAAAATTGGATACAATGTGGAATTATTTTAGGCCTTTTGCTGTTTGTGAAGAGCAAAATGTATTTTAGATTCTATCTTATTATGCAATTCTTTGTCTTTTTTAGTTGGGTAGAGGAGAGGATATTCAAGATATTCTTACTTTTGCTCAGGGATATGGACCGAAACAACTTACAAACGCTCAGATGTTATCAGAATTACAAAGAGCGCAGAGAAGAATTCCTCCAGAATCAGGGCTTATTCATGATGAATCCATTCAAGTAAAAATACTTTTATATCAATTCTTACTCTTTATTTTTTAGAATGTTCCTGACTTTAAGATTAAAAGTAAAGAAAAAGACGAGAAAGAAACTGAAAGATTAGAAAGTTCATTGAGAGAGCTTTTTAAAGTTTTTTTTTAATTTTTTTAATTTTTAAATTTAAATATTAAGGTTGAAAAATCTTCGAATCAATCCTCTGATCAATCTTCTAATAAGAAGGAATGATAATTTAATGATTTCGTTTTTAGGATATTTTTGTTTTATTGATTTTAGATATTTTTGAAATAAATTTGTTGAAAATTTATTTTCATTTTTTAACAAATTTGTTTTAAAAACAAAATTTATATTTGGATTTGCATTAAATTTATTGATTTTATATGTGCTTAATAATTTTTAATCATTGTTGATTAAAATGTATTCATTTTTGGCCACACAACAATACATTAATGAAATGTTAAGACTGGCTGGGCCTGGCATGAAATTACTTTTAATGGACAAAGAAACGGTTATATTTTATTTATATTCTTTTACTTTTTTAATTTTTAGACTACAACTGTTTCATGTGTACATACTCAAAGCGAAATGATGTTAAAAGAAGTATTTTTATTTGAACGATTAGATTCTGGAATTACTAGAGAGCCAATAAAATTTCTAAAATGTATAGTTTTTGTCCGTCCAACACCTGAGAATATTAAACTTTTATCTGATGAATTGAGATCTCCTAAATATGCGCAATATTATATATGTGAGTTGCTTAATTTAAAAATTAAACATATTTTATTCGTCTCCATTCAAAACAGTCTTGTAATTTTTTTGTTTTTAGATTTCTCAAATATTATCTCCAAAGCTGATTTAAAGACATTAGCTGATTCTGACGAACAGGAAACTGTAAGAGAAGTTCGTGAATTCTATGCTGATTTCATTCCTCTTTCTCCACATTTTGTTACACTTGACATTCCAAATCCTTACACTTCTCAACGATTTTTATTTTCTTCCTCAGCATTTATAAGATGTTTACAATCTTTAACAGCACTTTGCCTTGCTTTAAACAAAAAACCTTCAATTAGGTTATAAATATAAATTTTATTTTTAAAAATTGCTCTTTTTTGTAGATATCAAAAAACATCAAGTGATGCCCAAAGATTGGCTGAGGAATTAATAAAACAACAAACTAAGGATGTAACATTATTTGAACAATGCAAAACTGACGCTGTTTTAGTTATTCTTGATCGAAGCGAAGTAATTCTTTAAATTTATTTTAAATTAATGTATTTATTCTAAAGGACCCAATTTCTCCACTTTTAAATCAATGGACTTATGAGGCAATGGTGCATGAATTAATTGGTATGCATAACAATCGTGTAAAAATAGGGAATGATGTTAAAGATGAACAAAAGAATTTAATTTTGAGCCCTCATCATGACGAATTTTATTCAAAGGTTTTATTAAACTAATTTTATTTAATTAATATTTAAGAATATGTATTCAAATTTTGGTGATATTGGACAGAATATAAAAAGTTTAATGAATGATTATCAACATAAAGCGAAGACACACCAACAATTGGAATCTATTGTTGATATGAAAAAATTTGTTGAACAATATCCTCAATTTAAGAAAATGACAGGTACTTGTGCTTAATTGTAATTAATTTTTAGTATATTTTTTGTGTTCATTCTTATTTACGTTAAAAAAAGCTTTTGGAAACATTTTGCATAATCTTTTATTTCTTCAATGACTGAAAATTAATTTAAGAGTCATCTAACTAGTTTTGCCCTCCACTATTTTTAAATGAAAATGCAGTCGTGGAGAAAGAGTGCTTGGACTAATAATAAATATTTAATTAAAATAAATATTTACAACTTTTTAAGGAACAGTCTCTAAACATGTACAATTAGTTGGTGAACTTAGTCGTCTTGTAACTGAATGGAATTTATTAGAAATATCTGAATTAGAGCAAAATATTGCTGTTGCAAATGGTGATCATCAAACTTGTATAGAATCACTCAAAAGAATACTTCAACATCCAAAAACAACTGAATTAGTTAATTTTATTTAATTAAATAAAAATTTAATTTTTTTAAAGAATGCACTTCGTTTAGCAATGCTTTACGCTCTTCGCTTTGAATCTTCTGCCAACAACTCTTTAAATTTAATTTTAGATTTATTACGACAAAAAGGAATTACAAATCGTAATATTCAATTAGTCAAAATTTTATTAGAATATTCTGGACATAAAAAACGACAGAGTGATTTATTTGGCAATAAATCTGCTATGGAAATGACTAAAAAATTTATTAAAGGTTTATTAAATTTATTAAAATTTATTAAAAATTTATTAAATTTTAAAATTTTTACTTTACTTTTTTGTGAATATTTTAGGATTAAAGGGTGTTGAGAATATTTACACACAACATGAGCCATATATTACACAATTAATTGAATCAGTTAGTCGTGGAAGATTACCTGTATCTAATTTTACTTCTACAGATTCTTCTATAAAGTAAAAAATATTTTTTATTTAAATTATCTTTGTTTTAGTTCTCGTTTTGATGAAATAATAATTTTTATAATTGGTGGTGCTACATTTGAAGAAAGCGCAGCGGTAGCTCGAATGAATGGCCGAGGGATGAATCTCATTGGTCAAAGCCAAACAACAGGATCTTCATCTTTTCGTGTTGTTCTTTGTTCTAATTATGTACATAACACTAAAAGGTTTCATTTACCTAGTAAAATCATAAGTAAAATCTTTATTTTTTCCATTCTGCAATAAATCTTATTTTTAAAATTTAATTTAAAAAACTTCATTCTACTTAAAGGCGAAATCTTAGTTTAATCTATTTAGTTTTATATCACAACTCGCGCAATATAATTCTGGTGCAAGAAGCGATGGGCCGCTTGATTTGTCATCAATTCCCTAAAAATATAAATTTTAGTATCAAAATAAATTTAAAGATTTTTATAATATTTTATATAATTAATCCTTGGCATTCAAAGGATAATTTTTATGTTAAATATTATATTTTTATTAATTTACATTGTTTTTTTTTGTTATGACACTTAAAAGAGTAGTCTGTGCAATATCTGGAGGTGTTGACAGGTATAATAAATATTTATTTAAATAATTATTTGAAACTTTGTTAAGTGCGGTTAGTGCATTTTTGCTCAAACAACGTGGCTATAATGTTATTGGTGTTCATATGGTTTTTATTTTCTTTTTATAATTATTAAAGAAAAACATTTTTGCAGATAAATTGGGACCCACAGGATGAAAATAGAGGTTTTTGTAACATTCTATGCAAAAAATTTTCATTTACAGAGTCTTGCCCCGGAAAAAATGAAATGATTGATGCACGTCGTGTGTTTGTCATCTGACTAGTGAATTTTACATTAATTTATTTAGATGTGAGCATCTTGGAATCGAATTTTTTGTAATGAATTTTGTAAAAGAATATTGGAATAATGTGTTTTTGTATGTCCATTGGATATTACAATTTTATTGTTAATTTAGAAAGTTCATCGAGAATTATCGTTTGGGTCGAACTATTGTCCCCGACAATGACTGCAATAAGTAAAATTTTAATATAATCTTAATTTTTCTATTTTATTAGATTCATAAAATTTGATTTGTTCATCAAGTCAGTACGAGAAAGGTTTGGAGTTGATAATGTTGCGACTGGACATTTTGCACGGACTTCGCTTGGGGACTTTCTTGATACTCCAAATAAGAAAGGTCTAATCTTTCAAAATACTTGGAAGTGATTTTGTTTTCTTTTAAAGTCAGATTATACAGAGCTAGAGATCCATTAAAAGACCAAACTTACTTTTTGTCTTCGTTAACTCAAGACCAATTGAAAAATATAATGTTTCCTGTTGGATCTCTTTACAAGAGTGAAGTTAAAGAAATTGCTGAATCTGCAGGTCTTATGCCGTTTATTACTAAAGCAGAGGTAAAATTTAAATTTTATATACACATTTAATTTTCTTTATAGAGTATGGGAATTTGCTTCATTGGAAAAAAGAAAAATTTTGAACAATTTCTAGTAAATTATATTCGTCCAGTAGAAGGAAAATTTTGTGATATCGAGACTGGTTCTATAATTCCAGGCATAAAACACAGCGGCATTCACAATTTTAGCCTTGGGAAGAAAGTCAATTTTCATTGTATCGAGGGAAACAAAAGTTCTTTACAAAGTCAGTTTTCGTTAACCGATGCTCTTTATGTTGCTGGTTGTGATTATTCTTCACAAACAGTTTATGTGGTAACATAAATTTAGATTCTTAAAATATTTTTTTAGTGTAAAGGGTATACAAATCCGAAATTATATGCAAAAAGGATATGTGAGTAAATTGAAAAAATTAATTAATTTTCATTTAAAATTATAGTGGTTTCTAAAATAAATATTATTTCTGAAAATTTTCAAAATTTGGTTCAAAATCAACATTCAAGAACTATAGAACCTTTAAAAATTATTGTTCAACGAACACATTCTCCAATTTTATGTAAGATGCATTTTTCATCAGAAAGACCATTACAATATTCTGATTATCTTGAAATTGAACCTCTCTATCCTTTGAGAGCCCCTGCGCCTGGTCAGGTGAAAATTTTAATTTTGTCTACATGCCATATTAAAAATTTATTCTTTTTAGATATGTGTTTTCTATTCGGGAAATGAATGTTTGGGATGTGCAGAAATTGAAAAATTACTAGAAACACTCGATTAATTTTTTCATATTTTAAATTATTTTGTTATTAGGTTTTTAATTTTACTGTTATTTTTATATAAAATTTTTTTGAATTGGAAGTATTTTTCTTCAAAGTTTACGTCTTTTTTTACTTTAAATTCAGATTAATGTTAAAATAAATTCTTTTAATTAGTTTTGCTAAAAATGTCTAATCAAGTGACAACTGAACAAATAGTTGGGTTGCTTCAGGCAACACTTTCTCCAGAGTCAGTTAAACAAGCGCAGGAAGGGTTGTCGCAGCAAGCTTCTGTTCCAGGTATTTTTAAAAAATTTTTAAATGCTAATTTATATTCCTTAAGGATATGCACGTGTCCTCCTTAGAATTACGTGTGACGCCAACTATTCTAATCATATCCGCAATATTGCGGCTATTTCTTTGAAGAATTTTGTTAGGATGAATTGGTCTAGCGATGGAGATATAGCAATAGCTGAGGACGAGAGGGAAGAGTTGAGGAATGTCCTTTTACAAGTTATGTTTCAGGTTTATTTTTATAATGTCTGGAAAATTCAACATTCATTAAGATACCTCAATTTTTGCGATCGCTTGTAACTGAAATTGTTTGCCAAGTTAGTCGAATTGATTTTCCTGAGCGATGGCCTCGTCTTGTTGAATTACTCGCTGAAAATTTGCAAAAGGCTACAGATTTTGACCAACTCGTTGTTTCATTGGGGACATTAGAGCAAATGGTTTGCCGCTACCGACATGAAATGCGTTCTGATTCTCTATGGAAGGAAATTATTTTTGTTGTTCAAAATGTTTGCATTTTTTTATTTTTAGATTTAAATATTTATTAAGGTGGCAGAACCGCTAACTCAACTATTTTCAAAAATGCAATTTTATCTTCCAGACCAAGAAAGGGGAGCACAACTTAGTCCAACTGATAGAATTTCTTGGTTGCAGATTGTGCTTGAATTGACAAGAATTTATCATTCACTCATTTCGCAGGATCTCCCAGAATATTTTGAGGTTTTTTGATAATAAATTTTGAAAAATACAAACTATTTTTAGGATAATCTTACTCCTTGGATGGAAGGATTTTTGCAGATGTTAAGTTTAAAATTGCCTGAACAGAGTGCCCAAATAACTACCGAACCGACTGAACATGACAAACTTTGCACTGAAATATGTGAAATAGCAACATTATTTTCACAACGATTTGAAGAGTGTTTTGTTCCTTATACTCAACGATTTATGGGTACTGTTTGGAATCTTTTGGTTTTTGCTGATGGGAAAATTCGGTTTATTAAAATATTTTATACTTGTATTAATTTCTTTGTAAATAAAGATTTGATGCATTAGTCAATTCTGCATTGGGTTTTCTTGCTGCTATATGCCAACGTCCACAATATGTTCCATATTTTCGTGATGAGGGAGTGTTAAAAGCAATCTGTGAAAATGTTATTGTAAAGAATTTAACTCTACGTCCAGAAGACTTTGAAATTTTTGAGAATGAACCTTTTGAATTTTTGAAACGAGATATTGAAGGTATTTTTTATTTTTTTGCTAGTCTGTCCATCCAAAAACCTAATTTTTAAATGCAGGTTCTGATTTGGAAACGAGGCGACGCGGTGCCGTTGAATTTGTGCGTGCCCTTTGTAAACATTTTGAGAAAGAATTGTGTGTTCTTCTCTCAAATGTTATACAAGATTTCCTCGAAAAATACAAACAAAACCCTGCACAAAATTTTGTCTTCAAAGATCTTGTTTATTTTTTGGTTAGTGCACTCGCATCAAAAGGGTCTACTTCACGAAGTGGAGCAACAGACACGCGTCAATTGGTTTTGAATATTATTTTTAATTAATTAAAATAAAATTTTAGATTGATTTAAATCATTTTTATCAACAAAACGTTCGTCCTGATTTAATTTTTGGTTCAATAAATGAATTGCCAATTTTACGTTGTGATGCACTTAAATATTTAGTGCTTTTTCGCAATCAGCTCAGCACCGAACAAATTATTGAATGTTTTCTTGGCGAAAATTGTCAATTTGAAACTTCAATTTTTCGTTTTCTTTCTTCTAACCATTTTATATTACATCATTATGTGGCCTATGCAATTGAACGTTTAATTTTAATGCGAATACCAAATTCTAAGGTTTGATAAATAAATCTTCAAAAAATAAATTCAATTTAGGATTTATTATTTACGGCTTCGAACTTTCAACTTGCATTGGCTATTGAAAGACTCTTTGATTGTTTAAATTCTCCTCAAGGATATGAGACCCATTATATTATGAAAGCTTTGATGCGATTATTTGTTGTTATGGATGTAATATTTTTATATTTAAGTATATAAATTTTTTTAAAGGATGGATTGTCACGTTCAAGTGCTCATATTTATCTAGACAAACTTTCTCAAATTGTTGCTGATGCTATACGAGTACCTAAAAACCCTGTGCTTCTTCATTTTCTTTTTGAATCAATTTGTGTTATAATTAGAAAGGTGAAATATTTTTTATTATTTTATTGAAAAATATATTTTAAGGCTTATGTCAAAGTTGAGGGAGGTGTTGATAAATATATTATTCCAATGGTAGAGTCAATCATTCAGAATGATGTTGCTGAGTTTAAACCATATGCTTTTCAATTGATTGGTAAATTATCTGGATTAATTTTTTTGTAAATTTCTATTTATTTAAAGCTCTTTTACTCGATCAGTGTCAACAGGAACGTGAGAAAAACGTTGCAGTAAGCCAAGATGCGTATATTGCTTTCTTTCCTTCGCTTTTACGTCCTGACTTTTGGTCTAGATCAGCAAATGTTCCTGCTTTGATTTTAGTTTTTGAATCTTTTATTCGTTGTTTGCCACAACTTCCTTTTGGTTCTGAATATTCTGATCAAGTTTTGGCAATTTTTCAACGTCTCATTGCTTCAAAAGCTTATGATCAACATGGATTTCGTTTGGCAAATGCTTTACTTCCACATTTGGATGTTAGTTTTAAAGTTTTTAATTAATTGATAAAATTATTTAGACATATGAAAGAATGACTAGCAGTGCTATTTTTCTTGCCATGTTAAATCGAATGCATCAAAACAAAACAGCTAAATTCTCTAAACAATTCACCATTTTTATTTTTCGTTATTCTGCTATAAAGGGAGGATTGGCATTAGCAAATGTAAAAAAAAATATTTTTTTAAAAATATTTTATTTTAATTTTTAGAGTCTTGAACAAATTCAAAATGGTATTTATAATATGATTGTAGAGAGAATACTTTTGGCTGAATTAAAAGGAATGCCACAGACTACAACATATGATGAGAAAAGAATTATTGTTATTGGGGCAGCTAGATTAATTTCTGAAACAATTCAAGTACTTGGGTGAGTTTCTTTTGTCATTGAATCATTTCTTGCTTTACCGAGACATTTACCTTTGCTCCTTCTCAATAAATTTTTTTAGAAACAATTATGCATTGATAATTGAGGCTATTGTTAATTTACTTGAAGCTTTTGAACACAAACCTAAACCCGTAGATGAACCAGTGCCTGAGGATGGTGAAGTAAACGAAATGGAATATAACGATCCTTACTGTAAATTAATGAATGCCCAACATAATGAACCTTTTGCTGCTGAAGTGATAAACATAAAAAGTGAGGATTTTATTTTAAAGGAGATAGTGTCAGAAAATCTTTTTTAGGCAATTATAAAATTATTGTCTTAATAGTTGTGGATTGAATAATTTTTGAACTCTTTTTTAGAGCACTTTGCCCAAGCAGTTTTTATGGCTACTCAAAGCAATCCGGAAAGTTTAGGATGTCTGAATGCGCGTTTATTAAGCTGTCTTCGAGCATATTCAACAATGGTTTAAAGAAATATTGAATTGAATTACTTTAAAATTTTTCTTGTTTATCTTTTATTAGACAGAAACGAAACTTCAACAATTTTTAAAAAAATGTTTAAGATTATTTACGAGTTTTTTTTTGATATTTTTTATTTATTTCGATTTTATGTGAAATAATTAAATTTATAAAATTTGGATTTTCAATGAAAAATAGAAAAAAAAGTTTGAAATTTAGGTCATTCAAACAACAGTTCTTTCTCCTTTTCTTAGAATTTAGTGAATTACAAATGGCGCCGCCATAAGGGGAAATCGACAATAAAATATCCTCCTAGCATTTTAAAAAAGACGAGAAAGCTTTTCTTGTCGATCCAATCGATTGCACTAAATAGGCTGACTTTTGGATATTCTTGAACAAAATTATCTTTTATTATTTAGAAGTTTACATTTTAAATATTAAATGTTTGCTTCGGCTACTGCTATCAATCCACGTCTCCAATTAAATAAATCTAGCCGATTAGGTGTTGGTGAGAGACTTGGTGATTTAACAGCTGAAGCATTTAGAGCCTATGGAGCTTTTGTTGGGAGGAATCCTGGGAAGGTTTTTAACAATTTTCAAAATAATTTGATTTTTCACCATTGTTTTAATTAAAGGTTCTCATTGCTATGCTTCTTTTTACAGTTTTTACAGTACCAGGAATTGTCTACTTGCAAATTAATTTAGATCTTTACAAAGTGAGTACTATATCGGGTCTATATTTTATTATGAAATATTTTGGGGGAATTTACTCTTTTAATTTAAAACCTCTTCAACATTTTAAACGTTTTTTTAGCTTTTTGTTCCTTTGGATGCCCCAGTACGATTTGAATTTGAAAGCCAAAAAGTTTATGATCAAATTCCTGGTGGACAATTAGATGTAGATCCACCTCCATCTTTAATTGCCACACCTCATTCAACTCAAGTTTCTACCCAACAAACAGCTAATGAATTAAGAGATATTCCTAGAAGATTTGCACGTGCAATTAAAGTGAAAGGTAATTTAATATAATTTGGTATATGTGTATTTTTCTCTCTTTTTCCCCTTTTAAGATCCTTCTGGTCCTCAACATCATGATATTTTACGTTTTTATGTTGTTCACAAAAAATATGAAAATTTATTAGTTAGTGATACTTTAGCTAAATTATTTCAATATACACAAGAAATGATGAATGTAAAAATGGAATGGGGTGGAGAAGAAGTAAAAAAAAAATAAAATATAAAAAAAATATTTTTTTAATTTTAATTTAGTGGATATTAGAAGATTTTTGTCGTAAAAATCCTGGTCAAGAACATTGCAATAATGAGTTTAGAAATATTTAAAATTAAATTAATTTATTTAAAGTTTAAATATTTGGTTAAAACATGCTGAAAATTTATTTAAAACTAATGGAAGTAGAAATAATCCAAATCTTCAATTATCTTATCCTGTTATGTTTGTTTTTTATTTAAAATATAATAAATATTTATTATTTAAAAGGTATTTATTTAATCGACCAAAAGATATTGGAAATATTATTTATGGGGTAATATTATTTAAATATAATTAATATTTATTTTATTTATTTTTTTAAAGGTAAATGTTACTGGATTAAAACATGAAATTGTTGGGGCAAGAGTTTTAACAATTCATTGGGTTTTTTAATTTATTTTTAATATTTATTTTCTTCTTTTAAAAGTTTATAACATTTCCAAATTCTGGTGATAATTTATCTGCTTATTATCGTTTTAGAGATAATTTAAATGGATTTTGGGATATTAAAACAGAAGTAATTTTAAAAGATTTTTCTTTAAAAATTATTTTATTTTAAGGAATCAAATATTAAATTTATTCCACACAAGTTTTTTTAAAAATAAATATTTTTTATTTAATTTTAATTTTAAAGTGAAAAAGCAATGGATGATGAATTAAAATTAATAATAGAAACAGCAATTCCTTTTGTTTTGCCAGCAACAATTCAATTAATGTTTTTTGTTTATTTTACAAATTTAGCTAAAGATGTTAGAAAATCAAAACCTGTTGAAGCTTTTTTTGGTGTTATAAGTGTTTGCCTTAGTTTAGGGGCAACTTTTGGGTAATTAAATAAATTAAAAATAAATTAAAAATAAATTAAATAAAAATTATTTATTTAAAGAATTATTTTTTTTGTTGGAATTCCTTTTAATCCTGTTTGTTTTTATTTATTTAAAATTTAAAAAAATAATAATTTTTTATTAGGTTTCAAGTACAATGCCTTTTTTAATTCTTGCAGGTAAATAAATATTTGTTTAAAAGAGAGAGAGACATTTCTTGGATTTTAATTATTGAGAAATACCCAAAAAGCATGGAAATTTTATATATAAATATTTTTAACTTCTAAAAAAATATTAAATATTTATTTGATAAAAAAAGACTCTTTACCTAAAAAATGTCTTTCTCTGTTAAATATTCTTTTAATTAAAATTTATTTTTATTTTAGTTGGTGTTGATGGTTAGTATATTTAAATATTTATTTAAAAAACATTTTTTCAAAAAAGATGCTTTTTTATTACTTGGTGCTTGGAGAATGACAGACCCAAGATGGTCTTTAGAACGTAGAATGGGTGTTACAATGAGTGATGCTGGGGCATCTATAACTGTTACTTCTTTAACTAATTTTGGATGTTTTGGTAGGGGGTGGAGGGGGGAAATATTTTAAAAATAAATAATAAATAGCTCTTGGTTATTTTTTATCGCCAACACCTGCAGTAGCTGATTTTTGTATAATGACAGCTGTTGGCGTTGCTATGGATTATTGTTTAGTTTTTTTGGGGATTTTATGATAAAAATAATTAAAACTTTAAAATAAATAAATAAATTAATTAAATATTCAAAACAATTAAATTAAAATTACTTTAAATACTCCTTATTTTTAAAGTTTATCAAATAACTTTTTTTGCCTCAATTATGGTTTATGGTGGAATGCGTGAAGAAAAAGGTGGAATGGCTGATTATTTTAAGTAAAAACTTTTTTTTTAATTAAAAAATAAAATATTTAAAAGATTTTGCCGTAAAAATATACAAGAAAATAATTTACAAATAAATCAACAAAATAATAAAGAAAATATTATTATTATTGAAGAAGAAAAGAATGGAAATAATAATAAAAGATTAACTGATGAATTACATGAACGTAAATAAATATTTAATTTTTAAAATAATATTAAAGGGAAAATAATCAAATAAATTATATAATTAAAGGAGAACAATTAAAAGTTTTTGGTAAAAGGAATATTAAAGAGGGGAGTGAGGGGGTATTTTAATTGTTAATTTAATTTAAATATAGGTTTATTTATATTTTTAATTAAGCCACAATAATGCATCGTTTTTTTAAAGAATATTTTGGACCTTTTATTCTTAAAAAAGAAATTAAATTAATTAGTTGGTTAATATTTTTATTATATATTTGTTTTTCTTTTTATGGTTGTTTAAATATGAAAGTTGATATATCACCTAAAGTAATTTAATTAAATTAATTTAAATTAAAATAAATAATTATTTTAGAAATATATTAGAGATAATTCTCCAATACAAACATTTGTTTATTTAGCTGGTTTGTTTTTTTAAAAGAAAAGAAAAAAAAATATTTTTAATTTAAAGATAAATATATTTGGGCAGATAATGTAATGCCAACAATTCATATAATGGAACCACCTGATTTTAGAAATTCTTCACAAAGAGCTAAATTTAATGAAATGGTTTTTAGATTAGAAAATACAAATTATAGTATTGGAAGAGTTTCTACTAATTTATGGGTAAATATTTAAGAGAGAAAGAGAAATTAATTAAAATATTTTAATTAAATTATTCAAAATAATTAAATATTAATTAAATATTAATTAAATATTAATTAAATATTTAATTTAAATTAAATATATTTTTCCCCCTAATTTTATATTTTTTTAATTTTTAAATAGTTATGGGAATATCAATCTTATTTAAATGATTTCCCAGATGTTATTTATGAAAGAGATTTTTATAAACGTTTTCATCTTCGAAATTTCTTTTCACAATTTGATTATCAACAATTTAGAGGTTAATTAATTGGATGATATTTTTTTTTAAATTATTCGCTATTAATAAAAACAAAATAAATTTTCTTAAAAAAATAATTTTATTTATTTTTAATTTTTAAATTTAAAAAAAAAAGGAATGGTTAAAATAAAAGATGATATACCAAATGGAGAACCTTGTATTAAAGCTTTTACTTTCCAAACAAGTTTTTATGGTTTAAATTCTTGGGAAAAACGTCAAAATGAACTTTTTCATTGGAGAAGGATTTTAAATGAATATCCAGAAATTAAAGCTTTTTTGGCTGGAATATTTTCACCTTTTTTAATTGATCAAAGAAAAACTATTGCACCTTCTTCTATGCAAGTAAATTTAAAATTATTAAAATTTAAATTTATTTTTTTATTAAAAGAAAAGAATTAATTAGCTAAACCTTTTTTATAATTTTATTTATAATTTATATTAATTAAAATTAAAAGTCTGTTGGTTCAGCAGTAGCAGTAATGACATTAATTTCTTTATTTTTTCTTCCTGATAAACAATCTGTTTTTGTTATGTCTTTCTCTTTAATTTCAATATCTATGGGTGTTTGTGGATTTTTATGGTTATTTAAATAATTAAAAAAATATTTATTTTTATTTTTTTTTTAAATATTTATTTTTGATTTATTTTTGACAGTCTTTGGGGATCAGAATTAGATTCTGTTTCGATGGGATGTAAGAAAAATAAATAATTATTTTAAAAATAAATATTTAAAAAAAGGTATTATAATGGCTATTGGTTTAGCTGTTGATTTTTCTATACATATTTGTTATCGTTACCATCGTTGTTCTTCTTCAATGACTGCTGAGGTTTTTAAGAGAATAATTTAAAAAAATTAAAAATATTTATTTATTTTTTAAGCAAAAAGTAATTGAAACACTTTCAATTGTTGGGTAAATTAATTAATTTAATTAAATTATTTATTTTTAATTTAAAGATATCCAGTTTTACAAGCTGGAGGTTCTACTTTATGGGCTATGACAACACTTCCATTTGTTTAAATTTTAATTTTTTTTTAAATTTATATATTTATTTTTTAAAGATTCCTGCTTATCTAGTTAGAGTATTTTTTCAAGTAAATTTAAAAATAAATTTAGAAAAATAAATAATAATTAATTTTAATTTAAAGACAGTTGTTTTGGTTAATATATTTGGACTTTTACATGCTTTGGTTTTTTTTTTAAATTTTTAAAAATTATTTTTTAAATTTAAAGGTTTGGTTACCACAATTTATTTCTGCTTTAGATCCTTTAGAAAGAATTCGTAAAAATAAAAATATTTATTTAAAAAGATAAATATTTTTTTAGCTCGAAGAATTCGACATCCACACAGCCAATAAATTAATTTTTAAAAATAAAAAAAGAAAAAAGTTTTTATTTTAATTTAAATATTTATTAAAAAATAAAATATTTTATATAAATTTTATAATTCTTTTTAATTTTTAAAAATTTTATTTTCTCTTTAATTGAGCCTATTCAAATATTAAAAATATTTATTTTTTTTGCAGATTTTTATTCATAAATTTATTTATTTTTAAATAAAATATTTTATTTTTAAATTTTTTGAAATAAATTAATTTTATAAATATTTTGGTTATCAACAAATATATATATATTTTATAATTTATGTATATCAACTATACCTTCTAATTTTTAAATATAATTTTAAATTAATTTTCTTAAAATATTTTTTTTTATTTTTCAATTTTTATTATTAAAATTTTTGTCTATAATCCATAAAGATATTTTTTTAAATATTTTTTTCAATTAAATTAAAAGGTTTTTATTATCTTTATTAAAATGTATTTATTTATTTAAATATTTATTTTCATTTTTTCATTTTATTTTAATACAGTATTTAATATTTTTTTTAATTAAAATAAATTTTATTTAAATTATTTAAAAAACATTCTACTCTCAAAATAATCTTAATATATTTAAATTTAAAAGTCTTTAACTTTTAATCATTTAAAAATCAAAAATATTCTCATTATTGGATATTTTTAAAAATTATTAAATTTATATATTTTTTGTATTTCTTATATATAATTTAATTAAATAATTTAATAATCAAAAAATTCTTTTTTTTTCTTTGTTTATTAAAAAACCACAAATAAAGAACAATATTTTTTTTTTCTTTTTTTTTTTAAAAATTAAAAGTAATTCTGATGTTTCTTTTATTATAATGCCAATATTTTTAGAAAACGTTTAAATAAA
>ABLG01000753.1:0-16314 GCA_000172435.1 Meloidogyne hapla
ACTGTTGCATTTATTTGAAGAAATTAAATAAATATTAATTAAAATAAAATATTAAAATAAATATATTCCCAAATCTATTAAAATATATGTAAATGTCTAGATAATAAAATGGAAAAAACAACAAAACTCTAAGCAATATGTGAAGGCGTGGAGAATGATTGATTGTTTTACAATATTTTTATGAGACAAAAATATATTCATTTAAAATCAATTAATTATTTAAATTCTAAAAAATATTTTAAATTTAAGTCCTTAAAAACCAAATTTTAGACAACATATTTTTGTATAAACCCGCCTCACTAATTAAATTAAAAATAAATTTTAACTAAAAAAGATAAAGAAATTATAATTCTTTTATTTAAATAATTATATATAAAACATTAGTAGAAAAAAAACATTTTATTTTTTTAAATTATAAATTTAAATAAAAACAATTAAAGAAATATATATGTAAAAATCAAATAATAAGAGAAAATAATAAGGGTATTTGGAATAAAGTTTTTATTTTAAAAAATTAAATAATTATTTACAATTTAATAGATCACGGGGTATAAACAATGGATATTTTTAAGTATTTTATTTTTAAATAATTATTAACCAAAATATTGACAATTAAAAAGAAAATCAGTTTTTAATTAAAGGTTTTGTCCACTAATTCAAAACAAAATAATAATTAAAATAAAATACTTTTTTTTTAAAAAAAAGGCAGTAACTAAATAATTTTAAAAAAAGAGAATGTCATGGCAAAATAAAGAAAATAAGAAAATGGTAGAGAACCCGAATATATTTATTTAAATTATTTTTAGTCTATCATTTATTCATGCATCAATTTGTAACATTTCATTTAATGCATTTAACCAACTGAAAAATAAAATATCTTATTATTTAATCTTTTTTTTTTAAAACTTTGTTGCCGATCCTGGATGTCTCACACAAAAAATAATTTCGTCTCCTTTTCTTTCTGTTTGTATTTGATTATGATGAGATAATTCAATAACTGTTCCATCTTTTTCTGTTTCTTTTGATGTTACCGAATAACCATAAATAAAATAACTTTCACTTGGTTTATCATCCTAAAAAGAAATTAATTAATAAAAAAAAGAATTAAAACTAACAAATTCTGCCTCATAAAAATTTAAACAAAATTGATCTAAAAGTCTTGCCCATCGTTGTAAAACAACTCCTCGTGAATTTCTTTAAAATTAGATTTATTTAATCTTCTCTTTCTATTTATTTTATATCAAAAATTACCTTAGAAATACAATTCCAGATGGAAATGAATTATCAATAAAATCCATTCCTTTTACAATAATTCTCTTTCTAATTCCATTTCTTGGCATTATAAATAATTTAGATAAAGGTAAAAGACGAGAATCCTTTTCATATAAAATTCGTAAAGAAAGATCATTAATTGAATACTAAAAATAAATATTTAAAAATATTTTTAAAAAATTCAAACCATTTTAAGACAATTTTCAGGTAGTTTTATTTCATTTGATTGATCTGATTTAATTACTTTAACTTTTTGTGATGTAAATAGGGTTCCACGTTCAACTAAAAAATATTAATTTTTTTTATTTATTTTAAAAAAACTTACAAGCAATAACAGTTTTTTCAAAACATTCAGGACATACAATATCACGTTCCCATTCTAAATTAACTACAGGAGCATAACCAACACATTTACCACAAATTATCCAACCACAAGCTCTACAATGATGCCTTCTTTTTACTAAATTAAATTTTGTTTCACATCCAACTATTAAACATTTTGTTGTTTTACTATCACGCATCCATTCAGGAGCTACTTTAAAAAAATATTTTTTAATTTAAAATTTATTTTTAAGTCCAAACCAGTTGAAAATTCAATTTTTGAAGGTTTTTGATTTTCAAATCCATTTTCATTTTCTAATAAATCTTTTTTATTATTTAAAGAATTATTTAATTTAGTTAAAGAAGCAGGTTTTGTTTTTGCCTCAGAAATTCTTTGTACCCAAAGATCTCTTTCTCGTTTATCTTTAGCTCCAAAACTGCTTGATTTTTGTGGAGAAATTAAAGTAAATTCGGTTTCATAATCAACATGATCTTTAAAAAAATTTTTTTTTAAATTAATTAATTAAAATAAAATTTACCTTTAATATTTAATTGAATATCTTCTACTTTAATTTTATGAAAACGATCAAAAGTATCAACAATTGAAGGATATTGACAAATAAGTAAAACATCAGAAAAAAGAATTAAATAACGAGCTTTTGGCATTTTTCTTGTATATCTAAGTAATTCGCCTTTATGAAGAAGTTTTCTTCCAGGTTCAAAAACCTTAAAAAATTAAATTTAAAAAATTAATATTTAATGATAATAAGACACAATATAAGACACAAAAAGACACAAAACAGACACAATATTAAAAATTGTGTCTGAACTACTCCAAAATCTCAAAGAAATATTAAAAATTAAAAATTATTATTTTTTACATCAAAACGTCCTTGAAGTCTTCTATGTAATTCTAACAATTCATTATTATCTGCAGCAACTAAATATTGATTTACTCCACTAGAAACATCTTCTAATTTCTTTAAAGCTTCTAAAAATAATTTTAAAAAATCTTTCAATAAAATCTCTTCTTACTATCAGCAATTTCATTTTCAATACAATTTTCTGGTAAATATTTTTTGTAACGTTCCATTTGACTTTTATATTGAACTATATTTTGATGAACTTTGTCTAATTGTAAAGCAATATAATGTTTATTTATATTATTTTTAATTAATTGATTTATTTTATTATTATTATTTTTATGTTGTTCTGTAAATCCTTCCTAAAAATTAAATTAAAATAAAAAAATTCTCTGCCAATAAAATCTTTCTTTTTACCTGTTCAAATGTTCTTGTAGCTAAAGCCAATTCCGAATTTTCTTTTAAATATTGAATAAATTCATCAGTAAGTGTTCGTTTTTCTTTTAAAAAATCATTACAAATTTTTAAATAATCAGCATTTTTAAAGACTTCAGCAAAATTTGGATTTCTTGAATCCCTAAAAAAGCAGAAAATAATTAAAAATAATTATTTAAATAAAAAACCAATTTCTTAATTTATTTTCAAATGATTTGAGAAAATCTTCATGAACAGCTAATATCATTTGTAAATGATTAGTAATACGTGTAATTACATCTCCAGGAGAGTGAGAGCCTTTAGAAGGTGTTAGCCATTTGTAGCCATTTCTTTTTTGACATTCTTCCAAATATCTAAAAATAAAATATATTATTTTTTAATTCTTAAAAAGGATCACCTACTTTGGATAATTTACTCCAATATGTTGTAATAGCTCTACAAAACCTCTTTCTACTTTATAAAATTCAGCTACAATAAAATGTATTTGTCTCAAACGATCATTTTCTTTTTCATTTCCAGTATTATAAAAAGGAACTTCGGGCATTTCAGACAAAGAATCTTCTGCTGAATAAATACTGCTACTATTAGTACTTGCCATACTTATAGTTTTTTGTCTTTTATCTTTAATAAGAAATAAATAAAATTATTTTTAAATTTAATTAACCATTTTCTTCTTTCGGAGGAAATTGACTAGGTTCTGTTTGTGATTTAACCAATCGTGAACATTCTCCATTTTCTCGAAAAGAATGGTTTGGATCACTAACACGTCCTTTTCGACATTTCTAAATTTAAAATAAAATTATTTAAAAAATATTATAAACCTTTTTTGCAGAATTTCTTAAAGTACCAACATCAGAGGGAAGACTAAAAATAAAAAAAATATTTTAAATTATTTTTGTTAAAATTTGCCCGCTCTGAATAGCCAATCTTTTAAAATTATCTTTATTCTTCATTTCACTCAAGATATCAGCAAATAATTTCTCTTTTGATTCAAAAGGATTCGATTTTCTAAAATAAAATTATTGGGAGAAAATAAAAAAATAAAAATACCTTCTATTTAAAAGTATTGAATCATTTGTTGTAGAATAGGAGATAACAGAATATTCAGAATCTGAATCACAAATATCCGCAACCTGAATTATTTCCGCTTCGGAAAATCGAAGTTCATTTTCATTATCATTTACAATAATTTCACCATGTCGGCGTTGGTCAATAGGTCGAAATAAGCTAAAGACAATTTTCAGTTAACAGTCTGACTTTTTTGTAAGTCAGAAAAAAAAAGAAAAGACTTACTCCATTTTATTTAATCGTTCAGCAACACTCTTCACATAGTTTGCCTTTTCTTCTATGTGTTCAGAATTTGGTCTTTCTTCTTCAATAGGCGAAAAAGACATTGGGGGTGAAAAGTTGTTGTCAATCTTCCATTTAGTAAACAATTATTCTAATTTTATTTATTTTACTTACTGGCAGATTAGGTGCTCTCCTTGTTGGCATTAACTTCTCTTCAGAATATGAATTATGAGAATGAAATGAAATTAACTTTCCTCCTGAATATTATTTAAAATTTTAAACAAAAAAGATTTAGATTACCATTTTTAATCGGTACTGGTGGAGTGGGAGATTTTACCCTTAAATGAGTGTGTTCCTCATGATTCTCATTGTGAATAAACTTTGCACGAATTTGATTAAAATTTAGTTGCTGATCCATGGCATTCCCGAATTGAGATATTGGTTTGATAAAGCGAAGCTCTGAATATTAAAGAACTGTCCATTATGTATTTATTAAGTTAAAGTAAATTACCTTGAAATGATAGAAAAACACACCTGATTTTTAACAAATTGTGGAACTGAAGCAAAGAAATGAATCACTCAGGGCCAATTCAGTCATCAATTCAAGGTCATTAGAGTTTTACCGTTCTTTAAAAATGCTTTTTTAAGTAAATTTAATCTCCTGAAACGTTTCTCATTTTTTATATCAACATGTTAAATTATTATATATCCCATCTTTAAAGAAAAAATCGTGTTTTAATAATCACGTAATGAAATTGCATAAAACAATTTCAAATTTTATTTTAAATTTTTAATGATGTTTCAAACAGATGAAAAAAATATACAAAAATAAGTTAAAAATAAAATATCCTATATTTCAAACATTTTGTCCAGTAGCAGATGTTCCCGCTCCATCCAACAATTCAACTGTGAGAGTTGCCGAGTCAGTTTGATCAAACCATTGTTTTTTAGTGATGGCATCCACAAACCATACTTTTGCTTTTATTCGTGTTTTCTGTAAAAAATGGTTTAAAATTTTAATTTTACTTTTCTCTTGCCTGATGAGTAATTTTAAGAAGAAATTGAGCTTTAAAATATTTTTGTTCAGTTTCTAATTGGATTGTTTGCTTTTTCTCAACGGGTGCCTTAAAATTAATTTTTAAATCCTTCAACATAAAAATTTAAAAACTAACTAAATTATCCCTTCTAAGAGTAAGTACAACGCAAACACTCTCAATAATTTTTTTATTAGTAGACTCAATTATGCCTTCAATCACAACAGGCAACAAATCCATAGAGGATACTTTGAATACTCCATGGCCATCTGATGGTTGTGGTGAGATAATTAACTAGAAAATAATTAAAAATTATCAGAAAAAATTATTTTAGGGATTTTACTCGAATACGTGTAAATTGAACTCGTTGGAAAAAGAATCGAGGCAATCCAAGTGGAAAGTCCACTAAACATTGAAGAATATCTACAAGCATTTTAAGTCCTCTTATTGGATCTGGATCGGAGGAGTGTGATGCAATCAACTCATTGCGTGCCCAACAAAGAAGTTCAAGAAATCCTTGAGTTTGGGCGCTTGCCTTGAAATTTTTTTGCGTGCTTTCACCTAGATCCTCCATAGAAATATCGGAAAGCCTGTAATATTTGGAGGTAATAAAATAATATTTAAATATCTAATTTAAATAATTATAACCAGATATAAAATGTCAAAAAATAAGACCATAAATTTCTAATTTTTCATGAAGAAATTACTAAGATATATACTTTGTCCCAGTTCCAGAATCATAAATAATTCCCAAATATTGTTCAATCAGAAGACACATCCTAATCATCAAACCCATTTGAAGGAGCGTCTGCGTGTCTGCATCGAATGATCTCGAGCATAAGCTAACCCATTGTTGACGCGCGTCTACAATTGGATTACAAAATGTTCCAAGCTTAAAATAAAAAATGTTTTTAATTAATAAAATTAAAAACCGATTGAATGACTGTTTGACGTTTTTCAGAATTTAATAAACGTGTAACATTAAAAGTTGTTAAAATTGAACGGATTCCTCTAAATGTTGATTCCAAACAATTAACATAATCAACAGCAAAACCAAATGGTTGACTCTTTTCAGTAGATCCAAGGAACTAAAATAGATTATTTAGAATATAAAAAATGTCAAAATTAACTGAAACCTTAAGATTAAGTGAAGCAAATTGAAGATTTGATTCTGAATTGGCAAGTTCATCCATATTAAAAGCTGATGGTTGTGCTTTACAAATATAAATTAAAGAAGAAATCCAAGATTCTGTCTCAATACTTTCACACTAAATTTTTTAGAAAAAAAGAAAAATAAAATAAACTCACAGATGTTTGAATTCTTTCTAATAAAGGTAACGCTAAATATCTCCAATGTCCAAATCTTAAAGCTGAACGTGCAATTTTATAAATAGTCCAATAATTGAATTTATTAGAAATTATTTGTTCAGCAAAATTAGCCAAATTTTGATTATTTGATTGATTTAAAAGAGAAGAGGACAATGTTGAAAGTAAAATTGTAAAAACAATTGGAGGAACAATATTAAAATTTTTTGAATTAAAAATAGCAGAAAATAAAGACGAATTAACTAAAAATTTATTTTAAAACTTAAAAAAATTTCTTTTACCAATTTCTCGGCATTCTCTCCAATAATTCTCATTAATTACAGCCAAAAGTTGAAAGAATTCATTACATGAAGAGGTTAATTCAGCTTTTAGAATATGTCGGACTAAGGAAGAAGCAAGGCGAGGAGTGCATTTTGGTGAATAAACGAATTTGGAAACAAGAAAAAGAAACTTAAAAAGAATATTTATTATGTACAAAAGTATACCTCATGTTTTTGACGATTAACAATTGAAGATGAAGATATTGGATTGTCAATAAATTGACAAAGAGTAACTTAAAGCAAAAAAATTTAGATTAAAAATTTAGATTAAAAAATTAATTTAAGAAAACTACTTAAGATTGAATTTAAAAGTTTTTGCTGTAATTGGGCATTCATTTCTCCATTTAATAAAAGGTTGAGAGACAATTTTATTGCAAATATTCTGACAACTATATTTCCAGAATTAAGCAGAACAGACCAAGGATAACTCGCTAAAATTGAAAATTTAGGAAATTTTAAAATAAATATTAAAATATTACCTAATAATATTTTGTTATGAAATTCTGTTAAGGAAAGCACATCCATACAGTGAAGCCATGTGCAGAGAATACCTTTTGAAGAAAGTGAATTTATTTGATGATAAGAATCTCGAGTGACCTTAAATCAATTAAAAGATTAAATAAATTAAAAAATAAAATACTTTAACGTTTTGAATTGTCCAAAAATTTCTGTTTTCAGCGAGACAAGAAAGATTTTGAAGAATACAATGAACTAATATTTTATTTTTTTGATTAATAACTTTTTGTAATTCTGAGAGAAGAAGACAAATCTTTAAAAATTTTTTAACAATATTCAATTATTTTCAAAAAAACCTGTTCCGGTAAAATAGTCTCACAGCGAGATGATAATCGAGAGAGGGAAATAAAAAATTAATAAAAAATTAAAATAATTGAATAATTTAAATACCAATAAATAACTGAATGCATTTCATCACTTGGTGTTTCTTCTAAAAGTCGTCGACCAAGTTCAATACAACTTTTAGAAACACTTAAATCACGTAAATTGGAAATAATACCAAAAAGCTCATTTTTCAATGAAATTTCGAGAAGATTTTTGCCAAACATTTCAGCGATTTTACGAACAATTAGAGAAGAAAAAGTACTTTAAAATAAAAATATTTAAAATTTTTGAAAAGAATAAATACATTGAAAATTTTGCCAATTCATTTGCAGCTTGAATAGCAGCAGATAATTCGGTTATCTCTGTACAATCCAAAGATTCGATTACTAAATTATGAACCTAAAAAATATTTTTAATTTAAAGAATAAAAATTACCTTTTTATCTTCACAAGTTAAAGGAGCTAATGAGCCTAAAAGAAGAAGTGTAAGCGATCGAGCCTTGTAATCATTTGAATGAGAAACTTTCATAATAAAACGAATGATTTCTTCGGATGAAAAAGCCAAAGAAAGGCATTTATTACATTCTTTTATTGCTACAACAATTCTTAAACGAATTGTATTCATTGAATGTTCAAATTTTCTTGCAAAAATTTCCCCATTAAAAGCCTAAAAAATAAAAAAGAAAAAAAACTAATAATTTTTATTTACCTGAGCCAATCTAAAAAGAGTAGCGTGAACAAAATGAGGAAAAGGATATTCTCTAATATATCGTGCACATTCTGTTATAGTTGTCATAACATCAGCAAGATTTTGAGATTGTAGACCTATTAAAAGAGAGATTGTTATTAATATCTTTGATAAAATTTAAAACCTTTCTCGATGTGTAATTGCATTGTGTGAAGTTTGTGAGATTCCATTATTAATTTACTAAATTGATCAAAATATTTCAGGATCTTTTTCAAAAATTCGCAAGAGAATATGTAGAGTGAAAACTCCCTCGGTAAAAATAAAAGGGAAAAATCTTTTTTAAAAAGTGCGCAAAAATAAATTAAAATTTAAAAGATATTTTGACCCTTTTCGTTCAATTCATTTACAAGAAAAGGGTCAATAACCATAAATATTGTAAAATGGTCAGTGACGCTTGGTGGAGTTTTTCTATTTTTTTCTGTCTTTTAATCCTTTATTTTTTATTTTTTTTTTATTAAATTTATTTCAATTAATGCCACCAACTTCAAAGGCACCTTATTCTTATTCTTCATCTTTCGTGGTATTTAATTTAACTTTCTAAAATTATTTTAAAATTAAGGAAAGCCATAAAACGACTGTATATGCTATTGCCTTCAACACTTTTACACCTCAAGAAGAAACAAGCTCAAATTGTAATATTAATTATTTTGCAACTGCAGGAAAGAATAAGGTTTAAAAGGTTTTTTATTTAAAAAAATATTTTTTAATTAAGGTTTCTGTTTACAGTTGTTCTTCTGATCAAACAGGGATTAAATTATTGAGACAATTTGATGATCAAGATGCGGTTAGATAAAACAAAATTATTTGTATCTTATTATTATTAAGAAGAATGAATGTTTTTATGCCATAACCTGGGCTTATAATTTGGATACTTCTTTACATGTACTTGTAGTTGGCGGTCATAGAGGAATTATTCGAGTTATCAGTCCACACAATGGAAGAATGTTTTGTGTATTTTTATTTTTTATTTAAAATTATTTAATTTTATTTTTTATATTTTTAGTCTTTATTAGGACATGGAGATTCAATTAATGAATTACGTACCTCTCCAACACATCCAATGATTGTTGCTTCAGCAAGTAAAGACTTTACTGCACGTATTTGGAATATTGTACATAGACAATGTTTAGCTATTCTTGGTGGAGTTCAAGGCCATCGTGATCAAGTTATTTCTTTGGTAATTTTTTTAATTTTATTTTTATATTTAAATTCTTTAAAGGATTTTGATGCTACTTCACATTTTTTGGCAACTGCTAGTATGGATCATGCAGTCAAACTTTGGCATATTGGCCCTGGAACTGAAGTTGGTGATGCCATTCAAGCATCGCTAGCAAAAACTAACGAACCTGCCCCACAATTTCCAACAGAATTACATTTTCCTATTTGTAATTCAAGGGATTTACACACAAATTATGTTGATTGTGTTCGAATTATGGGAGATTTTATTTTCTCTAAGGTTTTCTTTAAAATTATTTTATATTGGTCTGTTCTTCTACTAATGATCGACCTTTTTAACAAAAATTTTTACCTTTGTTTAAAAATACAATATTAAACAATTTTCTTTTTAGTCAAGTGAAGATTGTATTACATTATGGAAATTTGGTACATTTGAAGAGGGAATATGTGGCAAAGGTTCACTTAAATGTCCAGAAACATTTGCCTCACACACAGTTATAATGGTTTTTTTTTAATTTTTTTTAAATTTAAATTTTTTGTAGAAAATGCCAAATACAGAAATGTGGTTTATTAAAATGGCTGTTGATCCACATAGAAAGGTAAATTTTTGTTAATTTTATCAAAATAAAATATTTTTAAAGTTTCTCGCTTGTGGAAGTCAACAGGGTGAGATTAGAATATGGAGATTAAATTCAAATAGATTACCTTTAGCTGAAAGGTAAAGAATTTATTTTTTTATTTTTCTTTTTAATTTTAGTGATTATTTCCTCATTCCAAGCAATAAAGAATTAAAAGGATGTATTCGTCAAATTGCCTTCAGCCCTGATGGAAAAGTTTTTATTTTTAATTTACAATATATTTTAATTTATTTATTAAGATAATGATGGCTGTGGGTGATTGGGGTTTGGTAATTCGTTTTGATTTCAATCAAGATAATTCAAATTAAAAATATTTTGTTTATTGTTTAAATAATTTTCTGATCTCAAATAAAAAATATTAACTTTTTCTATTGAGGGTTTGCTCGCAGGTTTGCTCGCAGGTGTGTCAAGACTAAAGGCTGACATACAAATACACAAATTGGTTGTTTGCGCATCGATGCTCGCTGACCTACACACAAAAATATATACTCTTTTTTTTAAAGCTTCATCGTTATGTTTATGTTAGCCGAACAGCCACCAAGCTTTTTGGCCGTGAGAGAAAATAAATAAGAAGGGGAGAGATGATTAGTTTTTAGCTAAAAGTCCTTTACTTTGTTGGGTTTGCTTAGCGCAAATAACTCAAATGTTGCCTCTGTCTGGCTAAATATATTTTTATGAAAATTAGAGTGCTAAAAAGCTCTCAGTTATTTAAAAATCTTTAAATGAGAGAAAGAACGTTTAACGTTTTTACATTTAAATAGATTTTCTAAATTTTATGAAAAAAAACATTTTTTTGAAAGAAAAATCTTTCAATTTTCTCATCTAAATTTAAAAATAGCTAAAATGCATTAGTGACTTTCCCATAAAGTTTTAGCTCCATTTTTATTTTTTAGATTCCCTTGTGGCCGAATTTAGTCACAGATTATTGCATTTATTTCTTTCCTAAATTTTATCGGCTTTTAATCAAATGACTTTTTTTTGGCAATTTTTATTAGTTTTAAACTTTCCCTTCATATTTGGCACCAAATCTGTTTTCTCTAAAAATGTTTTATTAACTAACCGTTATTTTGTTAATGCTTTTCCCCTCTCCTCTTCAATATATTGCCAATTCTCTTAATTAATATTTTCATTTTTTAACCAAATAACGAATATTTACGCTCGAACACTCATTATCTGTTCATTCACCGCCTAATCCTTAAATTAAGAGGTTTTACGCCCTCTGACCTCCAATATTTAGTTTGAAAACATTGTTAGTTTTTCGATGATTGTAGTCCATTTCCGTCACTATAGTAACGATAAAGGATGGGCAATTATACCTGGATTGTATATAAGAAAAGGGGGAAATGTGAGTTAAAATGGTTGGTTCTCTCCGAAACTGTCGCTCTTCCCTTTTTTACATTAATGTCAATTTCCATCAGTTTTAAAAGATCCCGAGTGGAAACTGAATCCATCCAAATTGATAGAAAACTCTTTCAACCAAACAATTACTCATTATTTTTATATATTCCCCATCTGCTGTCGGCCAAATTTTCTCCCTCATCATGTAATGTCTAATTCAACAATGCAACACACCTGCCTCATTTTTGTAGAAAATCTATTTTTTTACTTTAATCTGAAAAAGATTACGAATTATTAATGATATATATTTACAAACAACCCCTTTTTTAAGTTCTCTTTTTTACCCAATTTTTTTTTTTATTTTCTCAAAATATGTCTTTTTTAATTACAATTACTATATACATATTAAACTCTAAATAAGCTTTATATATATGTCTAGTCTGTCACGAAATTAAAGTATTAAATTTCTTTATAAAACCATTAAAAAAATATATAGTCAGCGCAAAAAAATTAAAAAGAAAGGGTAACTAAAAGAAAACATCTTTGCTCTATTTTGTTAAAAATATTTTTCCTGTCAAATATTTAGGGATTTAAACAATTCTCTCCATTGTCAATTAAAAGTACAATTGATAATTATTTAACCAATTCACGCGATCTATTTAAGAACAATTTCCATTTTGTTGTACCTTTCAATTCTTTGTCTCCTTTTAAATATACCTTTAAGCATTAATTTACTCTTCCCATTCTCCTCTTATCTTTTCAACTCCATTTCCGTTATTTTCAACCATTTTCCCACCAACAACTAACTTATTAACATTGCTTTCTTATTTTTAACGGTCTTATTCACTTATATAATCCGGCCTAAATCCTCTCTCTTTCAGAAAGTTAAATAATTATTTAACCAATTCACGCGATTTTCTTTTAGTTCTTATTAACAATTCAAGCTAGTGGAGAGTTCTTTTCTATTTTTATGACTTTTCTCATTCATTGCTTTTTTATGTAAGGTATATTCCTTCTATAACATTTTGCTTTTATTAAAAAATATTTTTCATTATGGGAAATCTTCCAGAAATCTTCCATGGGGAAAAGTTTCCATAATTTAAGACCCCTTAATTCTGTATCTTTATTTTCTAACAAAGGAAGTGTTCCCAAGTGACCGCGGGACTTCTTGATGAAACTTTATATACGGCTAAATCACCCCCTGTTTCTATTGCAAAACTATATTCTTCTTCTTCTCACCTTTAAACACCCTCTTCCTGCAACCTTTTCTTTCTCATAAAAAATAACCTTTCTTACAAATTAAAAATAACCAATTTACAACTTTTCTATTTTTTTATTTAATTCATTTACAAACCAAATCCGACTGTTTTTCGCTTTAAATTTTGCTTTATCCTTCCTTTGTCATTTTCAAATATTTTCACCAAACCCTTTCATTTATTTTTAGTTTTCTCCCTTCAATTTGCCAATTTCTTGTGAAAAACATCCTTTTGCGCCATTTTCTCTTTTTCAATTTTATTTCCTTCCATTTCCCTATGCCACAGTGTTTTTAGTTTAGAAAAGACAATTTTCGAGAAAAAGCATAATAGAACGGCATTCCCATTCCAATCGATGCATGGAATAAAGAAAAAAATGTAGTCATCTTATGATGAGCAAATAAATAAATAAATCTTTCAAAAAATTTCATAAATTCTCAAAATTATATAAAAATAATTTTCTTTCAAACATTTTTGGTTTTAAATATTTTGGATTTTTTAAAAGAATAACATAACTAATAATTTAATCCCTCAAAAGGATAATAGGAATAAGGTTTATTATTATTTGAATTATTTAAAAATAAATATTTTTTTCAAATAATTAAATTTTTAATATTTCTTTATTAAAAAATATTTTCTCTTTTATTTCTCCACTCATTTCCAACCTCGAAAAGCAATTTGTGCTTTTGCCCGTCATTCACTAGCTTAAAAAGGAATAAAGAAAAAAAGAAAAAAAATATATTTATTTATTTGAGAGAAGTAAAAGCCTTCATGTCCCTCCAAATATTTTCTTTTTTTTTGTTGTTATTGGCACATAGCCATTTTATTTCCTTTTTATTTATTTTTCATGTTTTTATAATAAAAAACCTTTTTTTTCAGAAAAATAAAAAATAAAATGTTGCATTTATTAAATAATTTTATTAAAAATTTCTAAAAACATTTTTTGTCAAAAATGTTTTTAAAAAATTATTTTTTAATTTTCTTTATTATTTTCTTTAAATATTCTATGGCTGTTAGAAATAAAGAAATTGATGAAAATTATCAACGTTTAATTCCTTTAAATCAAATACCAAATAATTGTGAACATTCTAAAGGAATTGAATTAAATTTAATAAATAATGAACCATCAAAAAGAATATGGTTTTGTTGAAAATATTGGATTAGAAAAATGTAAAGTTTGGTTAGATGAAGAACAAAGTACTAGTAGTGATGAAGATGGACATTATGAACGTTATAAATGTAAACACTTGAGAGGTAGTAGTATTTTTGAAGAATTTTTAATAAATATTTTGTAAATATTTTGGCTTAATAAATTGTTTTAAAAAATCATAGAAAGAAAAGAGATAAATTATTTAAGAAAAAATATTTTTATTATTTCAGTATCAAAGAGAAATTAAAATTATTTTACTTTGATGTAATGCCCTTATAAACGGAGTTATTGTCTTAATAATTGTTAATCTCATAAATTAAAAATATTTTTTCTTTAAAAAATAAATAATTTAAATAAAATATTTATTTAATTAGTTCATGGACATTTTAATGAAGAGAATGGTAAATGTGAATGTAAAACAAGTTGGAAAGGTTTAATATGTAATGAATTTATTGGATGTCCAGTTAATCATTCATATTTCTTAAATGTTTGTACTCCAAATGTTTGTCAACATGATGGACAATTAGCATTAGGTTCTAAACATATTGAATGTATTTGTAAAGCACCTTGGGATGGAAGATTTTGTGAAAGACTTGCTTGTTGGAGAATGGCTGATAAAGGTTTTTTAAATTGAATAAATAATATTTGTTTTAAAAATAAATAGAAAATATTTAAATAAAATAAAGAGAATTTAATTAAAATAAATTAAATGGGAAACTAAAATTTAAAAAAAACAAATATTTTGAGTTATTTTTTAAAATTAATTTTCTTTAGAACATGAAAGACGATGGAGAAATTCAATAGATCATTGTAAATGTGCAGATAATTATTCTGGTGAAAATTGTGAAAAAATTATTTCTTGTCAAAATGGGGAATTTATTAATGAAAAGTAAAATAATAAATTAATTATTTTAAATAATTATTTTTTAAAAAAGATGTCAATGTGCAGAAGGATGGACAGGGGAAATATGTGATCGTAAATGTACTCCTGGACAAACGTAAATTTAAAAAAAATATATTTAAATTTAAAAATCAAAACTTTTGTTTGATTTTCTTTCTTTTGAATATGGGGAGGGGGAAGGCAATTTAAAAATTTATTTACCTATTTTGATATTAATTCTAAAACTCTAAAAATTAAAAAAAAATAATTTTTAATTTATTTTAAAGATGTGGTGCCGTTTCTTTATTTTTTGGCAATCAAATTCTAATATTTTTAATTATTTTATTTACTTTGGCTTTTATAAATTGGCGGCAATTTAGTTGACAAATTATTATTTAAATTAATTCTCTCCTTAGAGCTTTCCTTAAAATAAAAATATTATTTAATTAAATTAATTTCAATTATATTTTTGCACAAATTTGTTTAGTTTAATTCTTCATTAATCAAAACTAATCATTTTTTAAAGAAATCATAGGGATATTAATTATGGTCAAGTATAAAAATGTTTTGGAAAAAATATTAAAAAGAAAAAAAATAATAATTATATTTTAATCGAAAACATCTTTTAATTTTTATTTTATATAATTTTTTGTATAAAATACCATTATTATAATAAAACAAACAAATTACATTTATTTGTTATTTTTTAAGCATTATTTTTGAATAAATACATTTTTAAAAGTTTAATTTAAAATATTGTTTTTTAATTAAAAGAAAATAAGAAAAAAAAATTCCCTAATTAAAAACAAACATAATTGAATAAATGTTTTTGATAAATAATAAAAAAAGAAACATCTAAATTAATAAATTTAATCTTAAGATCATTTTTGTCAAGTAAAATACATATTTGATAAATTGAAGGTAAAAAACCTTCAAAGAGTCTATTTTCATTAGAGGTGAATTAATACTGATTAATAAAAAGCTATATTATCTGACAGAACATAATTAATAAAAAAAAGGTAGAAATAAAAATCAAAAAGAAAATTTAAAAAATATTTTCTTTTGTAATTTAATAATTTTCTCTCTTTTTTTAAATTATTTAATATAAATTTTTCTTTTTATTTTTAAAGTCTACAAATGTTTGTCAATATATAATAAATAGTGGTGATGTTTGTTGAAAAAAGAATAAATAGCTTTATGATTTAATTTTTACGTATCTTTTAGAAATAATATATAAATATTTTTGACTTTTAAAACCCAAAAGATCAACAACTAAAAAAATATTTATTCATTTATTATTTTTCTTTTTTCTTTTAGTTTAAATGATTGCCTTTAATAAAAAATTATTAGAAAAAGTGTCATTTTTGTATACAATCTTTTAATCACCTTATTCAAAAATAGAAAAACTACGGTGATCTTGGGTTGTACTTT